>VDFB02359306.1:73111-99758 GCA_007258455.2 Sequoia sempervirens
AAAATTAAAACAAAAATTTGAGTAGTAATTTTCACCTTGAGGGGATATAATAATATCACCCCCACCAACTCCATTCCTACTCCTTGAACCATCAAAAAAACATTTCCAAACCTCATTTTGTTGTTGTTCATGTTCTTATTCATCCTCCTTTAGAAGGCTAGGAATGATGGAATCTTGTTCATGAATCATATAAACACCCAAACCAACTTCTTCCAAATTCTTATTTAGGTCAACTTCAATATTTTTAGTTGCCCATTCATCTAATATGATATCGGCAATGTTCTTGGTTTGGGTGCTTGGCTTTTGAGAAACAATATGTTCATCATGGTAAAAAATAGTATAGTTGGCATTAGTAATACAAGATACATATGGTTCTATGTGATTATTTGCTATGGGTTCAAATTTAATGGTCACTTTGGTTCCATATGTTATTGTAAACAACATATGTGACCAATCAAAATATAGATATCCACCTATTTTAGTAGTGAAATCCCTTAAAAGACATATAGCAAAGTAAGGTGGCAATTCAATCACATAAATATCTTATGGAATGGAAAAGTTAGGACATGCCTGCAATGTAGGACTCAATTTTTAACAACCCCTACATTATTGAAAATTGTTCCATCAAGTTGGACTACCCCTTTTTCAAGAGATTGGTATTAAATACCCAACTTATTTGTAATTTGTTTAAGCATAACAAAACTACTAGCCCTTGAATCAATCATACAATTATGAACAAGGTTGTTGTTTAACACACCCGAAGACTAAGAGGAGGGGTGAATCAATCTTTTCAAAACTTAAACCCTTTAGCCTAATGCAAACTCAAACTTCTTAAATAGATCAAAAAACCCTCAAACAAATCACCAATAAAGAAAGATGTAGCAATTTAATTCCTTAACAATGTCAAAAATCCTCAGTAATGAAATATATAACAATTCAAACCTTAACTAGATCAACAACAATGAAATATGAAAAAAGAGCACACATGCACAAGATAACACCAGATTTATGTTGAAAAACAAATGAGGGAAAACCATGGTGAGAGTAAAATCACAACATATGAAGCTCATTGCTTACAAAATTTATAATATTGCTCACTGATGGGTTTAATTATTGGCCTATTTTTGTTGTTTTTATGATTACTTTCAGACACTATTAGACAATCCTTTCATAGTACAATAATTCTATGTTATGCTATCCTTTTCGTGTGTATACATCCTTGGACTTAAATCATAGTAATGGAAATATAGTTATGATATAGTAGCACTGCAAGGTTTATATGTGAGTATGTATGAAATGTGGATGGAATTATGTGTTTAATCATGGTAGTTATATTTATGTGTATGTTTTGGCATATTAACCTCTTGTAGCCCAATAGGACACTGTAGCCCACAGTAACTAGAGTTGTAACCCTTAGCAAAAGGAAGACTTGGACAACGAAACATGGGAAGTGCCAAATCAAGCTGAATGTAATAACTACCATGTGGAGATAATTATGCATCATTATGACAAGTTAATAAAGAGTTGGAGGAGAAGAATTCTTTTGTTAATAGGATTTTGGATAACTATTAGTGTGTTTTACATGCAAATCTATTTTACAGAGTTTGGTTCTATTAGAACTCTTCTTTCTTTTTAGTTATAGTTTGAACAATTCAATCTTAAATATACTATGATATCTAGGAGTTGCAGTTAATGATTGCAATTAATTGTTGCTTAGAATAAACTCCCCTGTTCTTGTATGTAGCTGATGGTTGAGTTCTTAGATAAGTTAGTTGATTTTTAGTATCTTGTTAATAGTTACATTTCATTTTCATTTATCATTTACAGACATGTTGATTATTTAGAATGATTTTCATTGAATACAATCTATGAAGAAGATTTTGTGTAACCTTTTGTGATGTGTAATGAATAAAGTTCACTTTCACATGGATGCATAAAATCTGATCTTTAGATTTGGTTCTAGTTAAGTGAAGATAACCACTTGAGTAGGCCACTCAAGGTAACTGTTATTCACTACATTTATAACAATTTTAATTCTTTTAGTAGTTATTTTTATTTATCATTGTTTCATAAATTGCATGTAAAGAAAAATAGATCCTCATACTTTGATTTCAGTAATGAATGTTCATGAGCATGCATGAATTTTCTTAATATGAAGTACTCCATAGGTTAGAATAAGTTTAGTTACTAGTCTTGACCAGTTTTGAGTTAGTATAGTAATTCTTTATTAGCAACAGTTCAATTATAGGTTAAGCTATAGGCACTCGGAGCCATTAGCACTAGTTTGTTTCTTTCAATGTTATGCAATTCTATAAATTTCTAGCAAGTAGAATACCTTAAATATGATGGCCTAGGTAGCCTCAAGTCTTTGAAGGCACATATAGTGCAACACTGTCACAAGTTTACAAACCTTGGGTTGACAATTTAATGTAGTCTTTACAATGTTAAGTGGATTCTTCAACTAGTCATACCTCTTAATTGTGTATCTTTTACCAAGTTTACAAGACACTAGTTTAGACTCTACACTCACTACCAGGAACTTGCAAGCTAAGGCACACAACCTTAGGGAAAGATACAAGGGAATTGCAGACTGAAACACACAACTCCAAGGCAAGACACAAATTACAAGGCCCTGATGAGATTCATTATCTTAAATCAGGATACATGAAGATTTAGGAATTACAACCTATGTTAACAATACACTCTGCTAATTGAGGCATTATAGAAAATCTGGTCTATCTTCCAAAAACTTTGACACTTCTTCTAGTTGATCTTCAATACATTCCTCTCTCTCTCTCTTTACAAATAATTTGATATTTCATTTATATACATTGCAAGATCACAAAACATCAATTAGGTCATCCAAGACAAAGATAAACAATAATCTTAACAAGTCAGACATAAAAACATAGTGTGGTCCTATCCAAGAGATAGAGAGTACCAAAAAAAAACCTTATTACATATTCCAATGTGATCCCAAACAACTCACATGCTAGCACACATCAACCCAAGTTGGAAATAAGGAAACATGTAGATAAAATATGTAGCACAAAACCAATCGACCTAAAACATACTTGAAACTAAATTTACTCAATGTGGTTCTCAAAAAGATAGGTTAGGACCCAAATCCATCTTAACACAACTTCATATGCTGACACAAACCCTCAAGCACATGGCACATGCAAAAGAACATGCCCTATTGGATAGATATCCAAAAATTTCCCAAAAGACCAACTCAAACACAATGTAGCACCAAAGAGATCAATCGCTAATGTGTGGATCATAGGAAGATGTTCCTTGAACATCCAAAAACACTTCCAAAAAATTCTTTCATTCTATCCTACCACTGACAACCACCACAAACCAAATAGAGACAAATTACTTCATCCCAGAAACACATAATACACAATCATGAGATAGAGTATTAATAGATCAACTTGTGGACCACTTCAACACATGAAATTTGAAATGAGATACTCCATAGACATTGAGAGCACACCCACCAAGATGCAAGAGAAAAAAATCAATGTAGAGAAATGCAGAGCATTTTTTGGACCAATTCAAACAATCAACAAGACTCCCAACCTTATGTAATTACTAGAAACCTCCTAGGAAACACTAGTGACCTAAAAAATATAGGAGTGCAACATCCACATAGCACAACCACTGAATACCAAATCGTAAGACAACATCTTCAATAGTAGATGAATGTAGAGCATTCTCCCAAACAACCTTCAAAAAAAATTTATGAATCAAAAACTTCCATCAAATTGTAAAGGCTAGAACCTTCTTGTAACAACACATACTTCCTCATGAAAAATAGGAGAGAGAATGCAACATACTAGAGACCATCAAAAACATCTCTCCACCAACAACATTACTTCTAATCCTCATATTAATGCTTCTAATTGTCATCTTAATATATCATTATGATATCATCTTCTCTGATAGCAACCATACTCAATAGATCTTTAGTTGACATCAAACAAGGCATGACATCCAACCATGAACATCAACAACACATCAATGACAACCCAAACTGAATGTCGTCAATAATGACAACCAATGCTAAACAACTCACTAATTGTTGTCATCACAACAATCTCCTCGAGTATAGACAACTAATGCCAACAATACAATCAATGCAAAAATCTCGCCAAGTGTTGACATCAATGACAACCAATTCCAACAATTATCTTCTATGATCAAGGACACATAAAAAAGGTTGTGGTTTGATATCTTTGTTTGGCTTCCCACTACTATTTTGGGGTGTGCTGGTAAGTACAACCTTATCTTGGTTACTTGGATGCCCATTTAACACACTTATATTTGATAGTGCAACTTGCAATAAATCCCTTTGTCTTAGGATAGCAAAGAGTCCCACAAACATACTAACATTAGATTTCTTCATGTGTTCAAGCATGTTAAATAAGCATTTCTTACCTTTTGATGAGCCTTTGTGATAATAGTATCTCCTTGTAAGTGTTGGTTGGGATTGGTTTCCAAATTGTTCTTTAGCATTCCTGTGCTAGTTTATTTGCATGAGATGCGCTACATGAGATGTATATGGGCTAGGAACCTCTTGGTTCACCCTAGGAGCTTGATAAGGCTCCTTATTTTCTTGTTGTTCCATTTCAACAACCATTTTTTTCTTCCCGTGTTAGCTGATATAGAGGGATAATCTTGGATAACCCAACAAAAATCCTCTCCTTGCTAATTTAGAAGTGTATTTTCACCTAAAGAAGGTTCTTACTAAGTTATGTAGGTGTTTCATAAGGTGAATTTGGTTGCAAACTTGGTGTATTTTGCACCATTAAAGCTTGGTTAATTATCACATTTGAACAAGTAGACTAGTTATGGGGTTGATTGCAAGGGAAGCATCACACATATTCTTAATAAAGGTTGTTTTGGATAGGTACCAACTCTTTAGATGTGCTTGCTACATTTGGGTTGTATGATTGAAAGGGCCTTGGGTTAAGGACTTGCCTTTGGTCTTGATTATTTACTTGATAGGGCAACTTATTTACTTGATTTGGCTAGCCATGTGATTGATTTGGGGGTTAGTACGGTCTGTAATTTTGAAATTTCATCTTTTTAAGGTTTACCAACTCATTCCTAAATATTTGAAGAAGGCCTTTTACCTCTTACAACTCGAGATTGGGTTGGGACAACTTTTCTTGAATAAGAGCAGCTGGTAGAGGGGCTATTTGTGGCACTTTCTTAGGCATAGTTGGCTGCATTTATGGAAAAATAGGCATGGGAGGTCTTAGGAAATATTTCCAGCTTGGATGACGCTATTTTCAGCCTTTATAGCTACTCATATGCATCAAGGAGTGTGTTTTCACTCATAGATTGAATAATTATAGAGATATCACTATTAAAAGCCCTCAAAAATATAGAATAGCATGTTGAGACGAGAGTCTTACCAACTATGTGATTCTATTTGAAGTCATTAGAAAGTGAAAGTTAAAGTTTGTCGTGTGCTCACGAGGAGCTCTCTTGATAGTGGTCAAGTGCTCTACCAAGGACAAATGATCTGATTTGTCTTCAAATTGCTTGCAAAGACATACTCCAAGTTTATCCCAAGTGGTGATAGAATTTACTATCAATCCTTTGAACCATTGCAATGATTTTCCCTTTAATGAGGTAGACAAGAGTCTAATAACAACATTTTCAACTGTAATATTGTGGATTTCATATAGTGAAGCCACATCTCTAATATGTTCAATGGGAGTAGTTTGGTCTTCTCCAATAAAGAATAGAATACTCTTCAATGTACCAATAGGGATGTCATCATGTTGTTGCAAGTTGAGTGGGCTCTTCCCATTAAAAGGAACAAAGGGTTTATTTCTAGGTGCAACCATAGAAACCAAAGGTGTCTAATTTCTTGGAGTGTGAGAAGATAACCTTCTTGAGGGAGGTGTAGAGGCAACCATAAAAACCAAAGGTATCTGATTTCTTAGAGCTTGAAAGATACCCTTCCTGAGGGAGGTGTAGAATGGACTCTTGTTATGAAATTTGGACTCCATTGCAATGTTCTCCCTGTTGATGGTGTTTTCTGCACAGCAACAACTCAGATAGAATGCAATATTCTATCTCTCTTGAAAGACAATCTTTAACAATAAATTGCTAAAAATCACCCCAAGGTCTCTCGGGTGTTAGGTCATAACAATGCATAAAACAACTTAGATAATCATGTGAAATACTGGTAATCACAATCGGACCTTACTACAAGCAAACTGTATCTTTCAATTTATCAGATTTGACAATATGATGATCTTAATCCTAAATATAACTGAATAATAAAGAAACAACAAAAGATAGGGATGCAAGGAAGTGATAAGATCTAAACTACTGAGAGGACAAACAATGCAAATAACATATATCTGAAATGGACCTATCTCAAATAACCAATTCTTATTCGACCCACAAGGCAATCTTACAAGAACGGTGCAATCTTCTGAGGGATACAGATTTTCAAATCATAGACATGCATCTACAATCGAACTTAAGCACATTAAATATACGGTCCAAGTTGACTTTACCAGCCTACTACAATCAGATAGTTATTGGGAGTATAGACCAGAGATAGCTACAAACATTCCAAATATGAAATTACAAACATCATTTATCTAACTAAAACTAATCTATTTCTGAATACTGAACCCTAAATCTTCAAGCAATTTAAAAGATAGAACAAAGGAAACATGCAAGATGAGATAACACAAATGATTTCACCAGGAATAACCACAATGTCTTCAATTGTATTAATCACCAGAAAATGCTGCAACAATTCAACTGTTCTGAATATAGTGTTTGCTTCAAGAAACTTTAAAATACTCTAACTATAACTCTTGCTAATCTCTATTACTGTCTTGCTAGTGTCTAAAACCAAGGTCTAACCCTTACAATGAGGCAAGAATGCCAATTTATATCAAATCCCCCCCAAAACATGTCGGCCTAGCCAAACATTTTACAAAATAATAAAACCGGCAAAACAGGTCGGCCCAGGAAAACAAACTAAGGCACACATTTAATGCCATCATCCAAGTCGGCCAAGGCACAGTCCCCAAGGAAGTCTGGTCCAATGCATGCCCTATGATAATAGGGAAGCACAAATCTTGGAATGAGCATTAACTACTACTCCTTTATCTTTCTTCTGCACTGGCGACCCTTGGACCTTCAAAAATATTCTATCCAGCTCAGCAATAGGTGGCAATGGCAAAACCCTGAGCCGATATTTAATTGAATCTATCTCTTCCTTGGACCGTTTGACAATTTTATTCCAGTCTTCCCTGCTGGCCATGTACCTATCTATCACCGCCAAGTATGTGGCTGCATCATCAAGTAAGTGGGCGGTGATAGCTCCATCAAAATCTGGGGCATAAACCTCATGCCACCACTCCTTCAATTGCTCAAGGCTCAAATACTTGGGAGCTATCTTCTTCCTCCCTGTCATCACCTCAAAGAAGGCAATGCACCCGTCATAAACTAATGTAAGGTCGCCATCAACTGACTTCCTTCGTTTTTGTATCTTCTTTAATGCCTTCTGTCTAATCTGCAATGCCTTGAACCACTCCCATGGTTCATCCAATCCAGAAGAGAGAAGGATTCCATCCTTAGCTAACTGTTCCTTTCCATGCCCCAGGATAATCCTCGACTTCTGCAATAGGAGATCTATGTAAACCTTATCCTGAGACAAGATGTGCTCTAACAGTTCTTTTGCCCGGACCGCATCCTTGCCCACAGACAAGATCTCTTTAATAGCCTCATCCCCTTTCATCTGGAAATCCATTAGCCAATCAGTGGCAGCTTGAGCAGAGGCCTTCATCTTTTCAATTCCAGAGATTGTCTCCTTAGGCAGAAAACCCGGAGCACTAGAAGAGGAGGGGTGGAAAGACTGCAGAGGCTTCATCACTTCCTCCAAACTCTTCCTCAATCTTTCATTCTCCCTTTTCAGCTCTCGCTTGGTCTGAGTCTCCCTTTTTAGTCTATCAACAATTACGGCACTAGACCCCTCAAACTCCTCAATATCCTGCTCCAGGGAGGCCGGCCCAAGGTTAATAGTTTGGACATTGTAGTCCTTGCCTGTAACATCATCTCTTGTCTTATCTGCTGCAGGGGTGGCGACGTGAACTACCCTGTTGTGAGCTTCATCTCTTTCCACCTGGGAGATCACCTTAGCAACTCCTTCTTATTGATCTGATGATCCTGACCGACCGGATTGTCCTTTAATTTTGCGCGAACCATTGAGCATAGGTCCGATTTCGTCTTCCTGCATACCAGACTCCCGACCTTCCTCTTTCGGCGAAAGATGAGCCATTTTTTCCCTTCGACTGCGAGCGGAGCCGATCTCTTTGCCTCGACTTTCGGCACTGGCGATGGAGTCCCACTGATAAAGCTCTTCGTTTCCGATGATCCCGGGTCTTTCACTTTCTCTCGGGAATCCTCGAGCTGCACCAGCGAGAAGTGTGTCTCTCTTCCTTTCTACCTCAAGCTTCACTCACCGTTCCTTCCTTCCTTTGAACGCCTCCCTCGCCACTCCTCACTTCCCAACTCAGCTCGTGCACTTTGGCGGTGAGGCTGTCCTACTTCTTCAACCTGTAATGTTGGGGAGGACCTTTCGGTTGTAAAAAGATCCTTGGGAGAAGGAGTTCTTGATCTCCTGGTATAGACCTTTGTTTTCTACCTCAACTTCCACATCGACAATTGGAGGTTCATCCTCCAAGTGGCCTCGATTTCTTCTTGACTATCCTTGTAGTCCTTGTCCTTTGAGGAGCATCCTCCTCTTTAGCCTTCTCTGTTTCTTCCTCATCTGAGGACTTGCTAATTGTTAGGGTCTTCCACCTGTTTTTGCCAATTGGTTTCCTCTTTGCCGCAGGCTCAGCCCCCTTAGGACCTCTGATTTTAATCTTGAAGGGTGAGGTTTTAGCCGATTTCCCTTTGGGGTCCTCTTCTGCGGACTCCTCAGAAGTTGACATGGGGTTAAGATTCCCCATCAAGTCAAAGGTGCAAGTTACTTTGGCATTTTCCAATTCCCAGACTTTTTGCTTAGCCCAAGAAAGGGTAAACTTCAACACAGGAGCCATCAGGTCCTCCAACTCTATCACTTCAGGCTCACTCCAATCAATGTCCGCAACTAACCTGTCGTTTATGGGCTCGTAGACATGGTCCTGAACCAATTTTCCATCATCATCAAGCTGATCTGGAATCAGCTTAACATTGTATTGCCTAATAGCCTCTACAGGCAACCGGGAATACCGTTTCTTTCTGGCATCGAGGTCATCCTTGATATTGACCGAGTAGTCCTCTAAATCATCCTTGTGCCTATATTCCCTGGTGGCCCTCTTCTGGGCCTCTCCTGTTATATCAAAATTCGCTCTCTTCGAATGGAAGGAGAATCCATAGGCTGCCAGTTCCTCGCCTGCAGTGTGAGCTGATTGAATAGATGGGCACATTTCTCCCACACCAATCCCAAGAGGGAAGTCTCCTCCGAATCCTGTCTTATGCTTTTCTCTCTTCACAACTGCGTCAAACTCACAAATCTGCCTTACAACCTCTAGTAGCACAATGTGGTCAGTGGGATACCGAGGCAACCTGTAAGGGGCAGCTGGACATCCATCAACCCGGAGGTAGGTGAATGTAGGGAACTGGATAAACCATGCTCCATAGTTCTTGATTAGTCCCTTAGCTCCGTCGGATAATCTAAGGTGCTCAGCATTTTGAAGTGTCCGGGTAATGTGCATTGTGAATACATCATTCGCCCTCCTATAATCCTTATGTCCCAAATGCAGCTCCGGATAAACTTCATAGATGATGTCCTATCCAATGGTTCCCCTCGGAGTCAAACCTTTGTAGGGATAAGAGATGGCCAGAACGTACATAATGTAAGAAGACATGTTGAACTTCTTCGCCTCTAGGACATTTCTCAGTTGTTTGTCAATCTCCGCATTGATGAGCCCTGCCCAGTGATAGTTTGTCCCCTGACTCATCTTGGTGATCACATGGACCATCCAATTTTCTAATACTCCTACAGTTCTAAATCCGGCCACCCTGCTCAACAGCGTGATGGCATCATATATGTCAGACCTGAATTTTACCCTGTGCAGCTGCTTGGGCAACTTGGAATGGTGAGATTTTGGCTTCTCCAGCCATGAATTAATGATCTGCTAAGCCTTGACTGGCTCATTCTCGTAATAGGTCCTGGCAGTGTCAATGTTTAAAGCACAGACCGAAGGAAGATTCGGCATGCTGAAGGTTCGCGCAATGGAGGCCAGACTGAAGTTTGCCAAGACTCGTCCCTCGGTGCTGACTACCATCTGGGTATCAAAGTCATACTGTCTAGCACATTCTAAGATCAGCTCATAACACTGAACCGCTGGGGGGAACCCTACCACATGCACTAATCCAGAGTTCATCATTCCTTGTCTCAAAGCTGACTGGTCCTTCTCAGCCGTTCTTTGTTTGAACTCCTCATACCGCCATGCGCCAACGTTGGTATCCGATACATCAGCCCACACGGAGGATATCTTACTTTTTGGAAGCTGGCTCTTCATATCCAGTCTCAACCTTTCAGTCTCCGAGATTGAAGACGCCCCTGCACCACCCTTGGATTTCCCAGCAGTGGCTTTTCTTGATTCGGCCTACACATCCAAAAATTGTCATTAGAATCCAATTATTATTCATATTCCAGTTCAAAGGGTTAGCACAAATCATGTAAATCCATCAAAATCCATGGCTAACTACTAATCCATTGAGATCCGGAGAAATCAAATAGTCCAGGAAAATCGTGCACACCGGGAAAATACCGTCGGGGTGGAATTTCGGAGAAATCCGACCCAGACGAATTCCTGCTGCCAAAGCATCGTTAATCATATAGAGCATTAGTGCAGATGGAAAATCAAAGGATAACCGTTAAATTCACTCATTGGAAACAAGAAATAAACATTAGAAAATCGTTCCATTAATCCTATCATCGAAATATCAAAAGAACAAAGTCAGACAGGAAATCCAGGAAAAATTCGGATAGAACGGATTTTTTGCGACAGCTTCAAATGCACTGGAAATAACCCCAGCCCGCGGAATAAACCCAAACCGGAAAAATCCGAAGGCGAGGAAATTCCGCGACGACCTCGGAAACCCGAAAAATGATAAGACGCGAACCAGAACTCGAATGATCACAGGATCTTCCCTACCCGAGCTCGAATGATCTCAAAAACTGACAATAAGCAACAAGACTCAGGATGCAAAGGATTTAGACCCCTCGAAAGCACGCAAAGGATGAGTCTCCACATCAAATAAATATGCCCTAATCCAAATGACCAAACCACCAGCCATTAAAACCAGAACAAGCTTTAAGGTTTTAAAATATTGGTTAAGGATTTACCTAAAGCCCTCTAATCTGAATAAGATAGGGGAAGCCAACATGATACAGGGAAAAAGCCACTCAAGCTCAATAAAGCCTTCGTTCTGGGCCGAACACCAAAGGGAGCCCTAATTTCACGCGATAACACATTTCGCGCCCAAAACAAGCAAGCAACCCGACCCAGAATCCCATCTAAAGGATAAATGTGCCATCTCACAGACAAATGGAGTTCGCAAGGTACGGAAAATAGGGTTCCATAATAAAACGGATCAGACCCCGACTCTATAAATACGAAATCAAAATCAAATCAAGGGCCGACCCAAATCCAACGATACCCAAGGCAAGAAACCTTCAATCAATATGCAAGCGAACGGAAGGGCAATGAATACATACCATGGATCAAAGCGAACGGAATTCGAACCCAGAAAATCGACCACGCGGCAAACACGTCCAAGCAATGAAAATACTGGCACCAGTATTCAAGAAATCCCCCACAAACGAATCAAGGTTGATTCTCAAAGCTCAAATGAGAATTCTAAATCGCCAGAGCAAATCAAGTGAATAGGTGAACTCATAATGATGCTCAAAATGCCCTAAATTCAACCTTATACCCGCCTGAGCAAAGGTACCTCAACCATTAATGCGCGACAAGACATTTCTGACAAGTCCGGAAACCCGAGCCCAACACGAAATTTCGAAAAATCCCAGAATGCGCGAAAACACGGATTTCGCGAAAATGCAGAATCTGGGAAAATCAGGAAGATCGGGAAATCCCGAAGTAAGGCAAAAACCCGGAAACGGAGAATCCTGCCAGAAACGGACAAGGAACCAGGGTCCGAGAAAATCCGCCAGAGATGGAAAATCCCGGATCCAGGTGAAAATCTGGACTTGACCAAAAACTCATTTAAATCAATTCCATCCTCAAATAAGGGGTCAAAGCCAGCAAGACCAACATGTCAAGACCCCAAAATAATAATTTCAATAAACCCAAAGGTCAAAGACACAAAAAAGAGGGTCCCTACTCCAAGTGGGGCGTGTGTGCAAAAACTGCACAACACTCCCTTTTCTAATCTAGGGGGAGAAAGTTGCAAGTATTCAAAATGAGTTGAACTTCCCTAAGTTTGCACTCTTCATATTGTTTTATGCACTTTTCTCTTCAAAACTAGATGTTAGAGTCACCAAATATGCTCAAGATACTTCAAAGGTTTGAATATTGTTGGTAAACATATCAAAACCAACAAACTAAAGTTTTTATTGACTTTTTATAGTTCAAACAGCCACACTGGATGTTCCAAAAAAATTTGTCACTAAAGTATGCACCCTTTCTAAGTAGAAAACTCAACTACCTTGTGAAACATGGGAAATTTTCTAGGTTGTGGGTCACTTTTAGTGGAAAGGAACCTCCAAAGAGGGTTGGTTCCCTTGGTTTTATCACCTAAACTAGATTACCTACTATTGTTGCTAGGAAAAGAGTGAGAGAAAAAATAAAATGAACTTGAAATGACTAGGAAGGTGATGCACTAGCTAAAATGACCTATGTTTGAAACTCTTTGACACATAGTGTCAAGTAAAACTTTGTTTTTTGTTGCACAAATCTTGATCCTTTATGTTTTGCTAAGTGTTTTGCAAGGTCACTTGTATCTCACTATTTAGAAGGAAAAATATAAATTTTCACAATTTAAATAGTTGTATACATATTTTGTACAACTTACAATTTTCATGAGGGTGTAATTTTATGCCTATTGTTGTTTGATAGATACATATTTTGAAGGTTTATAGATTGAAACATAAAAATATATGCATCATGCTCATATATACCACAAAACAACATATAAATAAGGAAAAACCTGATGATTTTATTGAAAAGAGGAATTCGTTACATCAAAATCTAGGTCTAAAATTATTTCCTACTTGAAATGTACTTTATAAAAGGTTTTCTCAGTTGTTGTGACTGAGAAAATTAGAGTTACAATGTTGTTCTTTTTACTTGTAGAGCTAAAAAATAAGAAAGAACTAATTGAAAAGGGTAGCCTAAGGGTCTTATATCTCATCTGAAGCATAGAAGAGCATATAGGGGCTAAATTTGACTAAGTTGCAAGGATTAAAAATAGGCAAACCTACTTCACACACCCAAGAATTTCTTGTTTGACGTGGTCCCTTCAAAGTTGGTTGGTTGACTTCTTCATTCTCCTTGAGTTGTGCTCCAATTGTTAATGAGGCCAGGCTAGATATTTGGAAGGTATTTGCATTGCTCCTAGATGCTTGTAAACTTTCCTAAAGAAGCTCCACTTGTTTTCCTTGTCATCCTCTTTGCCTTAATTTCTCAATAACTCCTCCTAGATGCTTGCATGATGTCCTTGATTTCTCATTATTGTCCCAACTGCTGGAACTTCCATTCATTAAGCCTTTAGACATGTGCAATAAAGCCTTGAAATGATCAAAACCATCTTGGGGGTGTAGGAGATTATGGAGGATAAGCAATCAACACATGTTTTTTTCTTATATTTGTCTTCATAATTTTTCAAATAAGCCACAACCATTATCACCTTTTATTTATCCTTTGTCTTACGAATTTATCATTAGTGGCCTTTATTTGACTACCCTTTTACATTTTCCCTCTCACTATCACCAATGGATTTTTAATTAGGTTTTGAAATGTCTTATAATGATCTCAATATACCTTGCCATATGTTTCTTTGTAACTCACTCCTGAGTGTCCCATATGTCTAGCTCTTGTCATACTTGTTCTCATTCATGGCTTCATCTCATGGCAGACCTTTGCCTTGTTGATGTACTTAGCACAATTATCCTTCCCAAGTATGCTATTATTGACTATTTCATTGTAATTTCATGCACTTAGCATTGAGATTTTTTAATAGCTTGCCACTAGACAGTCACATGCTTCATGTTTCCTAGTTTACAAGCATTTTCATACTTTTCCCATGAAATGCTACTTAGGAGACAGACTCTTATGTCTTGACACTACTATTATTGCATTTGTAAAAATAGGATTAAGCATGCTCTAATATGAGTTTTTATAATGAAATCTTCTAATTTGTCCTTTGTTCATTTAGACTTCATTTCTTGCTCACAATTTTGTTTTCAAGAGAATTATACCATTGTAACACCTTTATGCCTATGATAGGCCTATCCATTTATTGAAAATTTGAAGACTCCTATAGGTATCTATCTCTAAACTTCCCTTGAAGTTCATGAAAAATCCATTCCACCTATATCTTGTCTTAAGGAAATTTCCCTTTGAATTGAAACCTTGTCGTTTTTCCACTCTCTTTCTATTATTCTCACTTCATTTATATGTCACTACTTTTTTCTCATTTGACTATTGACAATCCCTAATGCTTATCAGTTTCTTAATGAATTACATAGGATTTATAGCTTCCCTTTCAAAATTCCACATGACTATCCTATTTTGAGTCACATTTTCCTAGTACTATCTCTTCTTTGTCAAGACTTCTTTTATGATTACCATTTTTTTCTTGACTATGATAGTCATAAAACCTTCATTGAATTCCATTCTCTTCTTCTTTTGTCATACATCCATGTATGCACTTTACTAAGCCTATTGTCTCCATGGCTTCATGTGACCATCCTAGATCAAGGGATTCATTCTAACACATCACTGTTATGTAACATTTTCCCATGATGGACTCCAAAATATAGAGCTTTGTTTCACTATACTCATTGACTATCTTTGTAAACTTGTCATCTCTTCCTCTCATAGTTTCCAATCATAGGTCTAGTTCAAATCAATAGGAAAAAAGTATACAGGTGTCACATATCCATCGTAATCTACTCATTTAATTACTATCTACCTTATTCCTTTTAGGCTCCCCAAAAATAGACACAACTAATCAATAATCAAGATGAGAGGATGAGGAGGAACCCCTGTACTATGTCACCATATGCTAGTGGGTAAACCCACAAAAGGTTTACAATTCAAATGAGGAAGGAAAACTTGTAAAAAATGACCCCATGGAAAAAATTTAGATTATGGGGGTTTGAACGAACTAGATGATTCAAACAAACCAAAAAAGGATTCACTCAAACTAGGGTTCAAGAAAACCCATTAAATGCATGCATGGAAAAAAATCAAATGAAAAACACTTTATGGGAGGGGGTTTGCTTGAACCCCCTTGGTTCGAGCGAACCCCCCATTTCCCTAATTTTTGACCTTCTTCACAAAAAAATCCTAAATTTTTACACTTCAGAGCTTGATTTGAACATGAAAATGGTGGAGACTTCACAAACACAACTAGAATATGGTAGTCTACGGAATGAACTATCCAACGAATATAATTTTAATATGTTTTGTTTTTATTATGTATTTGTTTTTTTAGTTTTATTAAACATGGGTTTTTCAATGAAAATCAAGCTCTTTGTTTTGCACATGTGGAAAAATAGTATATTATAAAAAAAATTTGAAAAATATGAGTGCACTAGATATTGAAGTCCTTGATCCAACAAAAAAAATTCAATTTCAATACATACAAAAAAAGTTACGTGTTATACGGTCGCACTATGTCTGAATTGTAATTGGTTTGACTTTGAAACTTGCTTAAAGAAAAAATATTCAATAAAAAACTATCTAACCAAGTGGAAGCACTAGATATTAGAGTTACAAATCTAAATTTGAAAGAATTGGAATTTTATCCTTCATGGAAAAAAATTTATGTGTTATACGGTGAGCATCACTTTTTAAAAATGTTGTTTTCTGGAAAAAAAACTAGTTTTCAAGGTAGATAGAAAAAGAAGTGCAATCTGATTCCAAAAATTTTGAAAAAAATATATTTAGAATCTACGAAAAAAATGTAACAAAACTCTAGTTTTCATCATCTTCAAATTCCTCACAATTTAGCCGCTATAGGTGCTCAAAAGTAAGGATTTAGTTAAAAAAATTTATTTCACTGTCCAATTTGGCCAAATATTGTAAACCACTATTGTGGGATCACCCTGGTATTCTCTCAACATAGTACATAGATGTGAAAAAGAGGGATATTTCATTAAGATAACTTTCTCTCAATGTAAATTGCAGATCCCCCATGAAAACACATTGGACATCAAAATTAGGCAAGGCATAAGAGATTTGAGAAAACAAGGACTGATATTAAGCAATAAAATCAATCACCTTCTTGTGAGCCCCCTACTTACAATGTACACGTTTAGTAAAGGTGACCTTCGATCCAATGTTAGCTTGGAATTGTTGCAAGAATTGATTAATTAATTGATCAACGAAGAATATAGAATTATCATGAAATGAGAAAAACCACTCCAACACAACATCCTTAAGGGATTCCAAGAATAGTTTGGCTAATAGAGCATCCTGATAGAGGAAGTCACTACATGTGTCAGTAAATGATAAGACATGGGTCTATGGATCACTCATGGCATTATACTTATCAAACATTGGAATTTCCACCCCTTGGGGAATGGAAACATTCAATTTGGATTGAGAAGCAATATTAGTTAGGTTGTCCAATTGTGATTACATTCATCCCATATTTTTCAATAAGACATTTAGGATCAGATTTGATGGCAAAGCTTGACTAGTCATGGTAGTTGAGGTTTGAGATGTGGATACAAGGATCTCGTACCCTAAAGGGACATGATTCACTCTAACTCCAAGAATATCAAGTGGAATAGTATTTATGTTATCGACATAAGTAAAAGAAGGTATAGAAGGATCGATATCTACCATGTGCATGGAAACCTCTTGCATTAGAAGATACAACTATGTACCAATGATCTCCAATTGGGTATCTTGAGGGTGGCCCAAGACTGACGTGTACGAAGCTACATGAGTCTCTACCAAATTAGCTATTCCACAGAGATGCTCAAGACCCTTGTGCTATGAGATAAGTAGATTTCTCAAACCACAGACAAGAGGGGTAACTTGAGTGTATACATTATCTTTATTTAAAAAATATTTAAAATCTTTGAGTTTCTCCTCCAAATTCTGAAGCTTCTCAAACGGAACCTTTAGAGGAGCTTCATGATCTATAGGAGAAGAATACCTAGAAGGAGTACTTGGTTGAGAATTTATTTGAACATTTGTAGGAATACTAATGAAAATGGAACTTGGGGTGTATAACCAAGTGATAGTCCCATAGTGTGTTGAACACTCGAAATATTGAGAGGGGGGGTCGGGGGTGGTGGTGAATTAGTATTCCTTGAAATTCATTAACTTAAAAGTGCATTACAAAGCATCTTATTAAACTTTCAAAAATGGAAAGAAATAATTGAACCATGCACCACAATAATCAACACAAGAACACTAAATTTACGTGGAAAACCCTTGAAAGGGAAAAACCATGGTGGGGATTAGCTCACAATATATCATAACCATTTACAATAGATTAAAATAGGTTCACTACCTAAAGGGATCACTGCTTGGAGGACTCACTGTCCATAAAATAGGAAGGATCATTGCCCAAGGAAGATCACTTCTTCCAAAACTACAAAAATATACAAAAGGATGGCTCACTACCAAAATTTGAATTGCTTATTGTGTATCTTTTATATGTTCAAGAAGGTATAGTTCCAGTGAGGATAAAAAAAACTAACTTTACACACTTCATTCCTCACTATCACAAAATGACCACTATAACATTTTTCACTTCATTACACTTGTCATCATACCATCAATGAATTTACCTTCTATATATATGTATATATTATGCAAAATTAGATGAAACATGTGACACCATAACCTATCGGCTCAAAACTCCATCATACATACCTTGCAGAAGTAACTGAAACATGTTCACCAATAATAGTTCAACATAACCTATAACTACTCCTATGATTCCACTCCATACACAATTCAGTTTTGCATGACCCCAAAACCCTTAGGTCAGCATCACACAACAAAAATGGTGAAGCAACAACTGAATGAACCAACTACTCATCCCAAAACTTGACACACAGACCACCAAACCACTTGACACTTAAAGTGCACACACATTTGACATCTTCAAGAACTTCTTGAAACCCACATAACACAATGATCATTTGTGGTGGAATATGAGCATTCCAACATGAACTTTGCAACTATAACTATGTCTCTCCTTAGTCCGATACTTTGTCAACAATATCTTCTATTGTGGAGGACATAAAACCCTGAAACTTTGGATATAGACTCCTTCAACTTGTACCATTATCGCCTCAAAATCATAAGATATGATATATTGCAATGCAAAGCAATGTAGACCACAAAACTATTCCTCTATGACATCACTATCTTGGTCTAGGACTTAGTCAATTTCCCAAAAACACTTGGTCTTCTTCGGACTATATACATATTGATATACCATCACTTCTACAATGGGTTTCCATTAATGACAACACCATACATCATCATGTTCATGTTGCCAACATAGTGAACTAATCAAAATCAAGACCCTGGTGAGTAGGATTGAACTGTCTTCTTGAACCCATTATCTAAGTGTCAAATGCTTCTTCTAACTATGTGCCCAAAAGTTGTAGACTAGGTTGTGAAACTCATAAATGTGACAACACTTGATCCAATAGATGCCCAAACAAGAGAAGAAATTTTCAACAAAAGACTAAGATGGTTTCTGAATGTTCCTCAACTACCTCAGGGATCAAAACTCGAGTGATGAGATAAGAGGACAAAGGAGGTTTTTTATATTTTATAGTTTATGCAAAATTAGAGGACAAGAGTTTTAGAGGTTGAAAAAATAAGTTGCAAAGGTCTCTTGAACAAACTGGCAGGCTCTCAGGTAAGTATGATAGTGTGATGTGTAGAAATCCCCATGGCGTATTATAGTCTCATATGGAAAAAACCAAGTTTAATATAGAAACAACTAAGAACCCACTAACTATTTGATAAACAAAATCTCAATAATGTGATAGAATAATAAAATAACATAAATGAATAGAATCTCAATAACAAACATAAACTAAATGAAATGGAAAGAAAATGAGGGAAGGAAAAGAAGAAAGGAGACACTCACAAGAGGTCCATGAATGAAGCCTCACACAAAGCAATAAACTCAATACATGTACATGTGGAAACAAGAAAATGGTTGGGGTTGTTTTAGGAGCTTGCCTTAGTAAAACCCCGCATAGGTGTTCCCGCCTCCATGGACAGCAAAATAGATAGAGAAAAAAGACAATGGTAGACGAGATAAAGAGAATAGATAGATGAGCTAGAAAAAAAATATGCTATCTGTAAACACCTAAATTTGGACACTTAATTTATCCAAATTTATCCCCTTTCATCTAAACATCCTTTTATTTGAATTAATTAAGTAATATTACTATTATCTAATTAACATCCTTAAATTCATCTAGATCCCTAAGGTATTTAGTTGAAAATTAAATACCTTACCCTCTATAATCCCCCTTTCATCAAATAAATTAAATAAATATAACATTTATTTAATTCCTCACATGTCACATATTTTTCTTAATCTTAATCAATCTCCTAATCTCTTCATTAGGGATGTGCACATGCCTAATCCTTGATTAGGATGTGTCATATCCTCCAGCTTTTGCAAGTTGGCTTCTAATCCTCATTACCCTCTAATTATCTTCTAATTACTAATTAGTTAAGCCTAATTAGTACCTTAGTCAACTCTCCCCATCCCACAAGGAATTTTTAATTCATTTTTATTCATCCAAGACTTCTCTTTTCCCCATGTGAATTTTTTAATTCGCTTTTATTCCTCCTAGAATCCTCTTTTCCCATGCATATTCTAGAATCTTTGACTTGTCACATCAAGTCTCATGTAGACAAGTGCTTCCATTTTTGGAACCTTGTTTTGTCCATTGGATTCTTCCAAGCATGTGAATTTTTAATTCACATTTATTCATCCATGATTCTTCTCATCTCCCAAGGTACTTGTCCTTTCTCCACATCACTTGTCCTTTTTCCACATCACTTACACATCATCTCATCCTAGGCCACTTCTCCCTCCACATGTCAAGATGTGAGGGATTGTGAGTCCTCAACTCACCATAGCCCTTCATCTTGGCCTTGGTGGCTTAATCTCAGCCATTTAATTCTCTAGAGAATTCACATTCTTTTATAAATACCCCCCTCTTCTAATGCATTCGAAAACACTTAGCCATTTGCAACCTTATGCTACCAAATTCCCCATTCAATTTGCAAGCATCATTTTAGCCACTTAGTCTCTAGCATTTGCATTCATCACATTGTTCAACTTGCATTTAGCCATCCCCATAGCCATCCAAGGAGCACACAAGCATTCAAAAATCAAGGGCCAACCAAGGTATTTCAATAGCACAAAGAAGGTATAATCATTTGCTATATTTTTATCTTATTTCTTAGTGTTGTCAATTCCTTAGGCTAATCTTTAAGGTGTCATGTGTTTTTCTTTATTGCATAATAGTTGTTTTTCATCTTTAAGATAGGATAAACATTTAGGATCACATTTTTGACACACAATTCAGTCATCACAATTCACCCTTTAGTCCATTGACACTTTCTATCTAAGTCAAGTCCTTATTTTGTGATAGTTTACTACAATGGGGCAGACCTACCTTGTAGTGGGGGAGCCTTCTCTATAGTGGGGCAAATCCACCCCTTTGTGAGGGGAAAATCTTCCCCAAAAGGGAAAATCTACCCCTTTATGAGGGGAAAATCCGCCCCTCTGTGAGGGGATAATCTACCCCGGAAGGGAAAATCCACCCCTCTGTCAGGGGAAAATCTACCTTGGAAGGGAAAATCCACCCCTCTATGAGAGGAAAATCCACCCAAGAGGGGAAAATCCGCCCCTCTGTGAGGGGAAAATCTACCCCGAAAGGGAAAATCCACCTCAGAAGAGCAAGTTTACCCCTCTACAACAAAAAGTTGGCAAACAAGCAATAAACAGATCCAGCTTCCAAATCTAACTAGTGGAACCAATCCCATCATATCCTTCAATCCAATCCTAATCTGAGCTTCAATCCAATCCTAATCTGAGCTTTAATCTACTCCCAATCTGAGCTTAACCAAAATCCTAATCTAAGCTTTATTCCATCTGCGACCAAGATCTTTGGGTATCAAAACAAATCTTAAGATCACTCCTTCCATCTTCTCCACTTTCATCCTAGTCATCCTTTCATCCATTCCAAGAGTCAATCTCCCAATCCGAACATTTGTTCACCCATTCCGATCAATCATTTACTCATTTCAAGCTTTAATTCATCCATTCTGAACATTCATTCTAGCTCTCATTCACCCTTTTCGATCATTAGTTTACTCATTCTGAGTGATTTTTCATTCATTTTGAACCTTCATCTTCTCATTCTGATAATCACTCATCCGTTGTGAGCAGTCATTTACTCGTTTCGAGTAGTCGCTCATCCCTCTCGATCATCCGTTTACTCGTTCTGAGTAATCTTTCATCTATTCTGAACCTCCTCTCATTCCAAGTAGTTGTTCATCCATTTCTATCATCTGTTTCCCCATCCAAATCCCCTGAACTTTGTTATCTGAATTGACCTTAGTGTTTGAATTGATCGTCATCACGAACATCTACTTAGGATTGTCATTCATCTTGAGTTAATCATATTGTTGGCCTAGTCAATCCATTTTCAATCTCAAGGTGGATTCAGTGTTGCAATCATCCATTTATCCTTTAATTTGATCAACCAGTATCCTAAGTCACCTAGGGTAATCCCTAAATGGGGTTTATAGTCACTTTCGTCATCCTATCTGATCCATCAGTCTATCTTATCAATCATCAATCAATCTTATCCAATCCAATCCAATCCAGTCACATCCCTATCCAATCACCTTCGATCCAATCAATCTGCCTCCATCTCAAGGTAGATTCGGTGTTGTAGTCATCCTTTGATAATCAAATCAGAATCAATCCCATTGCATCATCCAATCATCCTAATATGATCTTTATTCCAATCCCGATCCGAGCTTGACCTAAATCCTAATTTGAGCTTTAGTTTGATTTCGTCCAAAATCTTTGATCCATCCTATTTATCCTTTCATCATCATGAATCCTTATCCTCCATCAATAGTATCCAAGGGAAACCCTAATTATGTCGATGATGATAATGAAAGTCTTGTTGATCAAGAGGAATACACTATAGATTCCCTTGATGCTATCATCACTGGTAAGCTTTCTCCACCTACTTTCCAAAATCTGATCATCCCTCTGAGCTATCCTGTTATGTCTCCATCCATGCCTAATCATGCTCCTTATGCTACTTTTGACAAGGGATATCCAGTACCTTCCTCATCTGCATATTTGTCATATCCTTCATCTACATCATCCTCTTATCGTAATCTGCCATCCCAGTATCCCTATCACAATCCCCCATCCATGTCCCCTTATCATAATCCTCCTTACTGGTCTGCTCACCCTAATCCAACATCCACACCTTTTTATCTTAATCCTATATCCCCACCAACCTATCCTAATCCAACATCCGCATCTTCTTATCCTAATCTTTCATCCATGTCTCCCTATCTCAATCTTACCATCCTAATCCACCATCCCAATATCCTTACTACAATACTAATTCACCATTCCAATATCCTTACCTTAATCCTCCATCTAATCCTAATCTCCCATCTACTCCTGGTCTTCCATCCAATCTCATTCCTCAATCTAATCCTAATCCACCAATCCATAGCCCTAATCCCCTACCAATCCCTAATCCTTCGTCCACTCCTACCTCACCACCTAAGCCTCGAGCATGCAAAATTCTCACTCCAGAAGTTCTCCAAGGACTTATGAAAAAGAAGACATCCCCAACTCCACCACTTGAAATTGTGGAACCATGCCATCCCAACCCATCATCCATGGTCACTAGCAATGAGACCCTTCTCCACACCACACCTATCATTGATGTTACCACTCCTAGTACCACTCAAACTAGTCAAACCATCACATCTACCAAATCCATTGAACCCCCCGTCTCCTACTCTGAGAGCACCTGAGCCCATTGAAGACACCCACATCAAATCCACTTCTCCCACTCCCACTATCACTAAAATCCATTCTCATGAACTTCACGAATCCTCCATCCTTCCATCTTCCCTACTTGAAGAGTCCCTCCAAGACTACATTATTATGCCTCCCGCACACGAAGAGTCATGCCAAGAGCTTGATCCAAAGCATGCCAACATATCCCCTTCTCCAAATCAAGATCCTATCATCTCACCTAATCCACCTCCAGATCATATCCCCCCATTCATTCCATTCCATGATCCCCTTGTCACTCAAGATCTGATCACTCCATTGCATGAGCCCTTATCACTCGCTACCACAAATCCAGATCCTATCATGTCACCTAATCCCTCTCTTGATCCCTTACCACTCCCTTGTCCTGATCAAGATGTTGTTAACCCACCATCTCCATTTCTTGATCCTCCATCGTTGCTTAAACCTAATATCCCCTCACCACTTTTATATCCCCTTGGTACTCTCACATTCTTCCATGGTGGTCTCCTTGTTGAAGAAAAACAAAGCATATATACTACCCATCATCCTCCACCTAATAATGGACTCGCATCATTCTCCTAGAATAGCATAAATCCTATCATAGGTTGAATGCTCAAGAACATGAACTATCAAGGAAAAGGTTTAGGCCTTCATGAGCAAGGTATTTTAAAGCCCATCTAGGTCAAAGAAAAAATTTGTATGCAAAGTCTTGGACATATTTCTCAAGACTCAAAATCTAAAGATGTTGGCACAACCTTTAGACGTCCACAATGAGTCTCATCCAAAAGCATAAGAGGCTCTTCCCATCACTCCACCAGATCATTTTACGCCATCCCCCTCCTTCATCATGTCACCTCAAAACAACTATCCATATTCCTCATTCATCTACTCCATCCATTTTGGGTCCTTATGTCCCTCCATCCACCATCACCCATCCTTCATATACTCGATCCATTTTGGGTCCTTATGTCCCTTCATCTGCCATCACACTTCCTCTAGGTCCTAAGTCCATTTTGGGCCCTTATATCCCAAAATCACCCCTCCATCTTGTCATATTCATCCTTTCATCTATCCATCACCTATCCATGTCACCCATCATAAACATCACACTCTCATGTCCCCTAATCAGGATCAACAAAGGCACATACCTACACATCCTCCATCTATACATAATCCTCATAATTTTACCTCCATCGCTCTACATCATCCATATCCTTGCACCCATCCCATTGCTACTAAAAGCACTTTGGATATTAATGTGAAAATGCATAAATCTAAATATCCACATGAATCTAAAGCTCCTCATGTCCCCTCTAAAATGCATGGTGAAGAGAAGAAAAATAAAATCCAAAGTCCAAATCAAATCCATAGGCCATAAAGGCCCACCAAAGCAAAAATCAAAACCATGTGGATCCCAAAGAAAAAGGATGCAATGCCTTCAAATGAAGCATCCATAACAACATCTAATGTTGCTAATCCCAAAGCTAATTGTACACCCCTTCCATCTCCTAAATTTGTTTTGGGTCCTTACGTCCCAAAATTCACTATCCCATCTCCTCCATTATCCCCACATTCTTCATCCATTAATCCTCCTATCCTTTCACATACACCACCATATGTGCCAATGTTGTTCCTAAACATATCTCCCCCACCAGACACCTACCCCATCATTTTATCCATACCCTTTCCAACATCCCATCCATTATACCACATATCTTCCCCATCAAATCCCTCTAATTCATCCTCTTGCATAATCCATTTATCCTAATAAGGTTGTTCCAACATGAAATAGTTGCTTCACATATGGGCTCTTAATACTTCATATGGAACTTGATGCTTGAGTCCTTCATCCCTCTCCTTATAGCATGTATTCTAAATCCTCTTATTCACATCCCTATCCTTACCCATCTCCATCTACATGCTATCCAAATAGTCAAAAAATCTAAAAAAAAGAAAATAAAAAATTGAAAATTGAAAAAATAGTAAAGAAAAATAATTAATCCAATGGTGAAAACTTGGCAAACAAGTGCCTTGGATAAGTACCATGATGAAAACTTGGAAAACAGGCATCATGCGTAAATCCCCATTTGTCATTTTCAACACTTGGGGACAACTTCCTAATATGCATTCCCTCCATCCGCTATGCTTCTTGCTATGCTTCTTGCTATACATCCTCCTCATTCATCCCCTCCATACCACCTATCTTCTACATCCTATCATCATATCCCATTTATCTCCAATCCCTCCATCCTTCTTGTGATCTTGATCAAAACAAGGGCACCTATATATGCATGCTTTGGACACCTCTTGGTATACATCCCCTTCATCCATGCTCTATTGTATTCCTTAGTCACCCATCCTATCCTCCTCTAGTTATCTCCTTTATCTTTCCATCCACTCGTCTTGCATCCCTCTTGCCTCATGATACACAACATATTTAGAGTGGAGGCACTTATCTCCCTTTGTGACATAGTCCTTGGAGACATCATCCATCATAACAATCTCTTTGATCTACCCACTATTATCTTCCTTCCATCTCCCAATCCTTATCTTCCTATCCATCTATCATGAAATCTTTGTCATCTCCCCATCCTTATCCTCCTATCCATCTAAACGATCCCTTTCATCTCCCCATCCTACTCTTCTAATCCACTCATCTTTCTCTTCTTATCCATTCATCCCTATCCTCATCCCATCTTGTAATCACTTGTCATTGGAATCTAGCTATAGGCTACTCCCCACACAATCTGATGTCATCTATCTTATCACTTATGCTTCTTTCACACATATTTTCATCTCCTATCCTTTCTCATCATTCATCTATCTATCATGTCATCCTCCCACTTCATCTTTGCTAATTTGGATAACTATCCCATCCCCGAGCTTGGTGTGATCATCATCATCCTAACCAATCCAGCATGTTAGTCTTATCTTATCATATCAATCCCATCATTTTATCCCCTTCTTAGGGTTATCTTATCATCATCCCTTCTCCATCATTTTTCATTGGTCTTTGGTCAAACTATGTTGCCCCTGTTCTTTCACGTAGGCAAGGTTGATCATTTGATCTACCCCCGGGGTTGCTTTATCATCTATCATCAGTCTTTCTGCTCTGGTTGTATGTTCCTTTTATCCTTTCTATCTTTGTCAATCTTCATTGTCCTCTTTTTTCTTTTATCCATGGTTAGTCATCAGCCTTTTACTGAACTATGAGGGCTATGTGCTTTCACGTAGGCAAGGCTAATCTTTGATCGAACCCTAAGCCCCTAGGTCACTAGGATGTGTCAATCTTTTGTCTTGCGTTTTGTCTCCCCTATGTCATGTCATCAAG
>VDFB02359306.1:99858-122862 GCA_007258455.2 Sequoia sempervirens
AATTCCCTCCATCTTGTTGATTGGCTTGTAACACTCTTGATGGTGGCTGTATGAAATCTAATTATGATTCCTCTTCTACATTAGAGGGTTTGTATCCTTGATCTGACCCTTCTGAATTATTAGAATCAAAATCACTAACTTCCATATTCAAAAATTCCCAACCAACATCTTCAATAAATTTATCTAGATCATTAGTAATAGTCTTACAAATTGGTTGCCAATTCAAGTTCATTCTACTTTCATAATACTTTATATCCATGGAGTTCATCCATTCCTTGATGTCATCAAGTGAAGATTGAGGAATGTCGTACATATGGAGTACATCTCGCTTGAATTATTTGAAAACAATAGCCATATCAAATCCCTTTTTCCCAAGTCCTACTCTCTCAAGGTTAACAATCTCAATCTCAGTAATAGTGATTACTAAGAAAGGTAATTCCACCAACTCTAACAAAAAAATTACCATAGGAACAATAAAAGCAGAGGATTTGAAAGGAACTCCATGAAAACCAAGCTCTCTAAATGCTATATAAAATTCTAGTTCAAAATATTTTAGATGAGGTTGCTCCCATAGCTCTCTTACTCGCTTGACAAATCCTTGAAACTATGTATTGATTTTATTTTTTCTATTCCTCTCTTATTGTTCTTCCTTAATTTCATCAAGATCATACATTGACCTTCTTGCCCCTCCTAAAGTTTGGACCACATCCATTACCTCCACATAAAAATGGACATCCTTGGTCTTCATGGTTCCCACGCCATGATATGGTTATGCAAATGAAAATGAAGAGTAATCATCTCCTTATCCATTGGCTAGAAGATACATGTAATGTTTGTTGATACATGATATCAGCTCTCTCTTAAAACTCTCTCATGGTTGAATATCAAAATCCGATTGGGTGGGCCTCGAGTTCAGTCATCTTTCTTCCTCTACCAAATGTCCATTGTCACAGTCCACATGTTTGCCAGCCTAATTGGCTTTGTTTTTGAAAGCTGAAGTTTCTCCTAAGTCACCAGTGTAGCTCTCTCTACCTTTTCAAGTTCTCTTTCATTGCTACAGATCGTCTTTGGGATTTAGTCATTTGTACCACATGGTTGATGTGCTTTGAATCCTTGCATCTAAGGGGTTTAAAACCTTAGGGGCCTTAGATGAGAAAAAAAAGTAATGTTTTTCTTTTCTTTTATATGAGGAACCTAGTAGTGAATAAAAAGAAGGTGTATAGAAAAATGAAAAAAGACATAAAAATTCATGGACCATACTATATCACCTACATTACTGGCTAACAGGGACATAGATGTAGTGAATTTAGGTATGATAGGGGGTATTACAAAGGTATATTTGAGGAATATTTAAGAATGAAGAAGAATTCAATGGATCAAATTAGTGTCAAATGTTTTCCTAAAAGATCTCCCACACCCTATTAGGGAATTTAATCATTTCTAAGCATTTTCCACGTCCTATGGGAAAGTTTGAGGAGGCTCCAATAGTTGAGTGTTTAATGAGTACTTATAACTTCTTTCCATACAATCATGATTAGTTAGAGAACATATAGGGAAACTTGATGAGCTATGCAACAAATGAAGAGAATATAGGGTATTTTGACCTAGTCTTAAGCATCTCCAAGCATCTAGGAGATATTGAAGGAGTCAAGTGGCTGATGGATAGGGTCGAGGATAGAAGTTTTATTTTTGGTTACATTGACATCATGTGTAGGACATCCATAGTCTTATTCTTGGTTACGTTGACATCACAAAAAATTATATAGGATGGAGTAGAATGTAGCTCTATCTTTGTCAATTCCATGTTAAATTTTTATTATATATAGCTTGCTAGTGTAGGAATTCTAAGACAAACAATCATAGTAGGACGATTTTTAAAAGCTTGAATAATAACCTAGTGAACCCATATACTCTTATGACTATATATACACAAATCTAGATTAAACTTAGAATTCATTAGTTAAGTTCTCTTTATTCTATATTACCTCTGTGAATGTTTGTGTAAATCTACTCGCACTCGAAGGTGTTCACTTGAATCCTTCGACAGTACCCTGTTCAACATCCAAAATAACTTATTAAAATACCATTTGTAAAACAATGCTATTAACACATGTGTACTAAATTTAGAATTGATTTTTAACTTTATACCGCGATAGGTCAATGCTGCAAAAATAGAGTAAGGTGATGACTGAGTATATCCGGACTTAGCAGCTATGACCACTGCAATTTTTATTAAATAAACTAAGTGTTAATCTTGCATTTTACAATCAAATTTAATAAATTAGATTCAATGAACATGTTGAATTTTGCACATTTGTGTATGCATCATGCGAGGTGTAGGCCAGCCACTCATCCCACGAGTAGATCGCGTACAGGATCGAAGCTCACGTGGGGATATGGATCTGCATAGCACCCCCTCTAAGGCCGGTGGGATCTCGCCGAACAAAATTGGCTCCACAGGATGGAGCACATGGCCACCGAGGCCTGCACGAGACTCCCCTGGATTGCGTTGTACAATGGGGCTAGTGTGGTGGATGACACTTCGAGTCAAGGATGTGATCGCCTGCAAAGTCTCTACATCAGCACTCTCCTTTGCAACTGCAGGCATCACAATCTGCTCACGAGGGTGCCTAGTGAGATGTCAACTCCCCTGTCGTGTAGGATCCGGCTGTGCACGGGGCCTATCCTGTGTTGACCCCCCACCTCTCCCCTGAAACTCCCTCATATCAAAATAATTCAGGATTTGGTTCAACACAAACTCACGGTATAATTTCCGAAGAAAATATTGGGGGACTTCACGGTTATTGCATGGTGGGTAATCAAAGACCATATACCATCTGTCATAAAAATAGTTCCTAATCTCTTGGTGGTGGCACCAATGAATAGGAAACCTCTTTGCATTGAGGGTGAGATTTTGATTTGTTTAGAGTCGATGAATAGAGAACCTAAATAAAGCCGCTTTAGTAATCTTTAAATCTTTTTACTTGTTTATATGATAATTTGTGCATAATAATATACTTTCGATGTTTTTCCCTCTATTTTCATCTAGATATTTGTTGGGTAATTGCATCTACATTTTTTGGCTTAATCTTCAAATGAATGCTAGATGAATTCTTTTAAATGGTTGAAGAATTTTGATCACTCAACCTACTAATAAGATCCTCAACTTCTTTTCTATTGTTTTCAATTTCACTCCTCAAATTTTCTTGAGTGCCAGGAGGGTATTGAGAGAATGGTGGGGGAGGTTGATTTTTTTGTTGAGGTTCATTTTGTTGAGGTTGATTTGGTTGACGATTTTCCTCCTCTTGTTGAGGATTTCCTACAAATTAAAAAAAATCATTCATTTCTAAACTAAAACAAACAAAATCAATTTAAAACAAAAAAATTCATAACAAATACCAAACAAAACTTACCTCTTGCATCTCTTCGTCGTCGTGGTGCCATATTTGTGAAGAAAATCGAACTCAAGTTGATGAAATGTGAAGAAATCACCTCCTCAACAACGCGAGCGCGTAATGCAGGGTTTTTGGCTGCGGGTAGAGATGAAAACTAGTAAAAAGCAAATGAAGAATGTTCACTTTTTTTTTTGCTTTTAAAAATACATAATGCGTTCACGTTATAATGTGAACGCGTTATGTCTCATTTTTCACTTTTTTGGCCACAAAAGTGCAACCATCTTGGTGCACTTACCCATAGTTTATTTTTCTTTTCCTGATATGTACCTATAATTTGATTTATAATAAGTTTGAAATCACCATGAATGTGAATATGTTTAATGTTTATTGCTATCACAACACACAAGTTGGCAATAAGGGCTTCGTACTTAGTGATGTTGTTAGTGCAGTGAAGTTCTAATCAAAAGGGTAGAGGAACTAACTTCCCTTCAGGTGAGATTAAAACTACACCTACCTTGAAGCTAGTTTGATATCTTGATCCATTGAAGTATATCTCCCATATAGATTCATGGTCCAATATGAAGAGATTTTCATCCAAAAATAAATCCAAATTAGGGAAGGAATGGGATGAGGGAGCTTCCAACAATTGATCAACAACTTGTCCTTTAATTTCTTTCTCAGTTACGAACTTAATATTGAACTTAGAGAGAAAAATGACCTATTTTTCCAACCATCTTGAAAGATCAGTTCTAGTAAATAGATGTTTAAGAAGATCACATTTCACAATCACATGGGTTTTGACATGGAGAAGATAATGTCGAAGCTTCTATGTAGCAATGACAAGAGAAAGAAATTGTTTCTCCATGGTAGAATATCGAGTCTCATAATCAATCAGAATATGACTAATGTAATAGACCACTCTTTATTTACCATCATTGTCATGTTGAGCTAATGAAGCTGCTAAGGCATGAGGTGATGTAGAGATATAAAGTAAAAAGAGTCCATCCTACATAGTTAACATTTAGATAGGAGGATTGGAAAAATGAATTTTGATTGGCTCAAAATATTTTTTGCACTCATCATCCCATAAGAAATAGACATCTTTCTTCAACAAACTTGTGAATTGAAGGGTACGATTAGCCAATTGAGATATGAATCTATGAATTGTCTGAATCTTCCCTTGCAAAATACATAGTCAAGAGATGTTTTTAGATGGTGGCATGTTAACAATTGCATCAATATTATTTGTATTGACTTTGATTCCATGATGAGAGATAGTAAATCCTAAAAGCTTGCAGACATCTATGCTAAAGACACACTTAAGAGGATTTAGGCTTATCTTATAGAGTTGAAGCCTTTCAAAGATAAGATGAAGATTTTTGTCATGGTCTTGATGACTCATAAACTTAACCAAGATATCATCGATGCAATCTTTTAGGATTTTATGAATGAAATCATGAAAGATAAGAGTCATCGCTCACTGGTAAGTTTCTCTAACATTCTTTAACGCAAATGACTTGATTACATAACAGAAAGTACCCCAAGGGGCAGTGAAGGTTGTCTTATACTAATCCTCTGGGTTAATACAAATTTGATTATAACTCGAGAATCCATCCATAAAGGACAATAAGGCACGACCTATGGTTGATTCCATAATCATATAAATATTAGGCAACAAAAAATCATCCTTAAGAGAAGCCTTATTAAGATCACAAAAATCTATGCAAATACAAATACAACCATCAGGTTTACTAACGGTGACTATATTCAATATCCAAGTTGAATAGTTGATAGGATAGATAAAACCACCTTTTAGAAGCTTTTCTATCTCAGTCTTAACTAATAAAGCAACCTTTGGATTCATCTTATGAAACTTTTATTAACAAGATTAGCATAAGGACATAGGACAATATTGTGAACCACCATGGACTCATCAATATCAAGCATGTCTTCATATGCCCAAGCAAAAATACCAGGATGAGGATGTAATAAATCAAAATATTTATTAGACTCTTCCAAAGAAAGACATTTTATAACCCTAATTACTTTTTCAAAAGATTTATGATCCATGAAGATGTCAAAAGTATCTCTTTTAGGGAGATTAAACTATGATCCTTAGGATGAGGTGCAAAAGTATCATCATCCACATTAGATAAAGGGCCCTACTCATCAATACTCATAACAGATTCTCCAAAATATGCCTGTCTATTCAAGTGGTAAGGGAATCTTCATTCATGTTGATAAGTAGGTAAATGAGAGTAGGCACCTAAGAATTTTTCTAGTGCTTCCTCTAAAGAGAAGACATCTAGAGGAACTTTGTTAGAGTCCATCTTATTTTTAATTAATTCAGGATGAACCATTTCAAGAGAGGGCGGCTCGACAAAAATCATGTTGACATTTGTTGGAAGTTGTGCCTCAACTTGCTGGCTTGTATCTCTGTTCAAGTCTTCATTTTCAACCGATCACTGGAGTTCCTAAGTTTGTAACCTTGTCGTGGAGTTTGGAAGTTTCATTATTTCTGTAACTTTGGAACCTTTTCATGAAAGTTGTAAGTTTGTGTTTTCTCTGGTTGAGCAACAAGCTGACGGATGTGGGGACCACTTGGAATTCCAGGAGACTTGTTGAGAATATTGTAGATTCCCAGCTTGATTCTCCAGAAATGCACAAGCAATGAATGCGTGTCATGGTGGAGACCACAAGGAATGACCAACAGTTTGGTGTGATGGTCAAATGCGGTGTACAAGTAAGTTGGTAATAAAAGGACTAGCTCGTGGATACCTAAAGTCTTCGGGATTTTATTTATAAACTAATGACTACTAATATTCTGCATCAATGTGGGATATTGTCGATGGTTGAGCTTCTTGGAAGTCCTAGTGACAATGATGGTCTTGCCAATAGCGTTGGTCTAGCTGATGGTTTTGCATTCGGTATGATCTCTTGCCGATACCCAAAGTATTGCCGATAGCTATGTGATCGGGTATTTTGGCATCGGGGAGACATGGTCCAGTGTCTCACCGACATGCGAGACAATTGAACACTTTGACTGAACATTTGTCCTACGTGGTTGTTTTGAGCCAATGAGAGAAGCAGAATGTGAACCATTGGCAGTTGTACAGTTGCGACCATTCCTGTGTGGAAGATCAACAAACTATGAACAGAATGAGATATACTTTGTAATGGATGACAATGATCGGTTAGGGTAATGGAGATTTTTGTTCAATACTGAACACAAATTGATCTGAGTAATTTCATAGTATGCGTCTGAGAGCATTGTGAGATTAATGTTATGTACAAGATTGATCATTGAATGTTTTTGCTGTAAAATTGACATCAGAAAGTTAAGTCTGATCTTTGTATGTAATTTTCCTTATTGTAATACAAAGAGGCTTTTCTTGGTGTGGTGGGTTTTTCTCCCATAAGGGTTTTCCCACATAAATATGGTGTCCAATTGTGTATGTGTTAATTTCTCTTTTCTGTTAATTCTTTTCATGTGTATCTTATTGAACTATAGTTGCAAAATTTAAAGTCATATCTGTGTTCTTCCCTGAGGTTTTGACATTAGGAGAGTTTGTTTCGCACCTATTCTTTCCTTACAACATTCAACCATGGTCTCCACTTAGACTTTGAGTAATGGTATCCAAGTCCAATCTTATACCCATTAGAATCAAATTCTATGGGGACTTTAATACCTTTCTCATTATGTCCACAACTGTTACCTCCATAACCATATTTAGAAAGAAGATTAAAAACTAGGGCCATAACATGTTTGCAATTCTTGGGAAGTTGGGGGCTCAACATAAAGAGCATCATTCCAACTACAAGTATTATACTCAAGAACATGGTCACCTTCCTTCTTAGCATGAATGCAAACACTAGCCTCCTTAATAGTAGCATGATTATCCTCCCTAGCAAAGGTGTGACCATTCTCCTTAGTAGGAGCATGATCATCTTCCTTAGTGGGAGGAAAGTCAACTTTCTTAATGGAGGTGTATGAGATCATCAAAATGTCTAGGTGGATAGGATCTACTTTGTACTCCTCAATAAAGGATTCAGTAAATTCCAAGGATCTCCAGTCATCACCAAGACATGTGTTCAATTTAGAAGAAGAAGTGGAAGGGGTAGACTTAGGATTCTTTGCTATAGGATGATCTTCCTTAGGGACATCCATCTCATGAGCGACTTTTGAAACATACACTACTAGAGCAGATGTTAGCACATTAGAAGATAATGAAGGAATAATTTTTTTAAGACTAGGGGCAATAAAGGCTTGACTAGCAAGTGCCATTTCGCACAAGTGAATAGCGTCTGGGCTAGCCTTGATTGTAATTACTTTGCTATTAGCAAAAAATTTCACGAAACAATGTAAGGTAGAAGTGATTGCCCCTAAAGCATGAATCCAAGGTCTTCCCAAGAGAATGTTGTAAGGTAAAGGTTCTAGCATAAATACACCAGGGTGGGTATGGTAACAAATCCAAAACTCATAGGCAAGATTATCGTTCCTAGAGCTTGTCATCCAGTATTATCAAATCCACGAATGTACAAAGAAGAAGCAATAAGAGAAGAAGACTCAATTTTAATTTTAGGTAATAAGTCAATGCTATATACATTGAGAGCTAAACTGGTATCAACGACATCATGCCTAATACTGATGGCCCCAACTTGCTAGTATATTCCTTATGCTCCTATTGTTGTTTTCCTTAGTGATCCCTCTCTGGTTTCTCCTATCAAAGTGGAGACCTTTCCTATAGAAGTGGATAAGGGTTTTGCTTGTGAGGCTAGGTATTTCTAAAAGGGGACTCTATCTGCTCTTTTTCTATCAACTCTCCTATCAAGGTGGAGAGGATCCTTTTTGAGGATGGTGTTTTGCACCATTTTTGTGATGTTGAAACACCCTATCGGGTTTGAAGGTGTTCCTTAAACTCAAAAATGTTGCTTTGAGAGCAATCTTGTTTGTGTTGTTGTGGGTTCTAGAGAACTCATGGTTAATATCTTTGTGTAGGGTTGTTTTCCTTTGCTAAGGTTAGCTCACTTGGTCTGGCTTAGAGGCAATGGTGGGAAGGTTTGTTGATGCCTCAGTGTTCTTGGTTTGCAATGCCATCTTTTTCATTGGTTCTAAGGTTGTTGTTTTGGAGTTTAATGGTGTGCAACAAGATTGATGTCTTCTTTTTCTTGCTCATCCCTTTCTAGCGTCTCCTATTGAGGTGGATTTGTTTCCTATGGAGATGGAGAATGATATTGTTGGAAAGGTTTAGAGAAGGTGTAAGGGGACTTTTGTTGCCCTTTTTTTTCCATCTTTTTCATCGGTTATGAGGTTGCTATTTTGGAGTTTAATGGTGTGTAGCGAGACTGTTGCTTGCTTTTTCCTACTCATCCCTTTCTAGTGTCTCCTATTGAGGCGAAGAATGATATTGCTGGAAAGGTTTGGAGAAGATGTAAGGGAACTTTTGTTGCCCTTTTTTCTATTTCTTCTTTTATTCTCCTATTGAGGTGGGGAGATATGGTGGGGGATGAGATTTGACATGGCTTTTTGTTCTTGCACTAAGATATGTTGGTGTTGCTGATAGGGAGTGGTTGCCACCCTTTTCTCAATATGGTCCTCTTTGCTCTAGTTGTGGTGGAGAATGATAATAGTGATGGTGATGTATTGTATTTGCATCTTTGGAAACATATATAAAGTTTTGATCTAGTTGTTGGCTAGTGCTTGTTGTTGTTCCTTGCTTAGGATCTATCTTTGTTGTGCATATTTTCTGTTGTAGATTGGTTGTTGTTTGACTCCTCTCAAAACTTGATTGTAAAGGATTTCAAATCCTTCAAAACCTACTTTACCCTTAATCAAAAATATTATGAATAAAATCTTAAAAAATTTACCTTATTATCTAAATATATTAATTAATTAAAATTCTGTTTGACTCCCCTCAAAACTTGATTGTAAAGGATTTCAGATCCTTCAAAACTTACTTTAACCTTAATAAAAACATTATCAATAAAATCTTAAAAACTTTATTTTATTATCTAGAATCTATTAATTAATTAAAATTATTAAATTATCTTTATCTTAAATTTTATTATTCTATTATATAAATTTCATCTTACTTTTAAAATCTAAAATAAATATTATATTTATATAATATAATAATATTTTTAAACATATATTTCGATTTAAAAAAACAAAAACAGTAAGTAAAGAAAAACAAAAGAACCTATAATAACTGTGAAAAAGACTAGACACTTTTCTATATAACATAAGCACCAAACTAAAAGCAGAACTTTAATAAATGTGAAAAGACTGAACACTTTTCTATATGACATACGAACCAAACTAGAAAACCCAATCTTACCCTAGGTGCAACGTCAAGCATATATTTTCAATTCTTGAGGTGATATTCTTATTAAATTTTATATAAAACCCAATCTTACCCTGGGTGCAACGTCAAGCATATATTTTCAATTCTTGAGGTGATATTCTTATTAAATTTTATATAAAATAAATAAGTTAAAATAGGTTGGTAATGAAAATGGACTGGTGCATTTCGATATCGAAATAAAGGCAGGAGAATATTAGTAATGGACCAGTATAAAATAAAAACAGGAGAATATTACTACAGACAGAAAGAATATTACTAAAGACAGGAAGAAAAAATCCAGGAGAATATTACTGAAGGCAGCAGAACAAAGACGAGGAGGATATTAATAATGGACCAGGGAGTTTGGAGTGAATTCCAGAGAGCTTGGAGTGCATGTACACCGTCCAGTACGAAAAAACCCTAACAGGAAATTTGAGCCTGGCAATTCTAAAATTCTAAAATAAAATTCAGCATTTGACGGAAAACATGCCAAATACATTCCATTGGACGTCAATTCAGAATCTAGATCCAGGATAAAGGAGATTCGTAGAGATCCTCACATAAAAAGCCAAATACCACGTGTAAGGCCTCTAGTAGCAAGTTGCGCGTGGCGTGCACGGGCCAAACTTTGTAACATGTGACTACCTGGGTACCATCGAGCTACGTGTATTCTCCTCACAGGCTCGGGATGCCCAGACCTAGACGACGTAGGCTCGGAAGGTGTGGATCCCAGGGCTATAAATACCTAGGTAAAAGGTAAAGCAGGGGAGTCTGAGAAGTGAATTATGGAGGAAGGCAGGGGAGTAAGTAATGGCGGTGTGGAGGAGGGGCTGCTCCACAAGGAGAAGCATTTTACGGCTGGGGAGGTGGTGCGCGATGTTATAATAGGGATGTCTGATGGCCTGACGGTGCCCTTTGCGCTGGCGGCGGGGCTTTCCGCTGCCACCGCGTCCTCTTCCATTATCGTCACTGCTGGACTGGCAGAAGTCGCTGCGGGGGCCATCTCCATGGGACTCGGCGGGTAAGCTTTTTCTTTTTCTTTTCTTTGCTTTTTGCTTTTTTCTTTTTCTTTTCTTTTTTTCTTTTTCTTTTTCTTTTTCTTTGCTTTCTTTTTATCATATTTAGCTCAGATCTATTAGAAAACGATCGCCTGTGGATCAGGCATTTTATCTATCTTTGAAAAGTTTAAATTTATGTGATTGTTATTTAGATTTTTTCAAATATTATTTTTGTTTTGATATATAGGGGCATTTAAAGTCCAGGACTGGCTTCTGGACGTGGTTAGGATGCTTTTATCCCATTTTACAATTTAAATTGAGCATCGAACTTGAAATATGTAGAAAACGTTAGTTAAAGCGCTCCCTCTTCGAGACTACACTAGAAGGCTTAGAAAATATTGTTATAATATAGTTGTTATCGAATACTGGTCATTTGTTTGTTCGCCTGTTTTACCTTTTTAATTATGTAGATTCAGAAAATGCAATGAATCGCTTGATACTGACCGTTTGTTTATTCACTTGTTTTACTCTTCTAACTATGTAGATTCAGAAAATGCAATGAATCGCTTGATACTGACCGTTTGTTTATTCACTTATCTTCTAACTATGTAGATTCAGAAAATGCAATGAATCGCTTGTAGATCTTATCGGAAAATGTTATAGGCGTTGACTAAAGTAGTGCAAATTTCCTGTCAAACTAGTGTATTGGACGGTGTATATGCATTCCAAGCTCTATGGAATGAAATCCAACCACCCTGGAATGAATCTGCGCCTCACACATTTGGAATTTTGCGCTACTCTAGGCGACACTGTTGATTTAGTGGATTCATCTGACTTTTTCTATTTAAAAGTGTGAATTTATGTGATTGTTATAGAAATGCAGAAAACATAATTATTGAATAGATCTCGTGAACCTCACAAGTGGTTTAGGTTGTGATTTTCTGGAAGGGGTTATTTAAAATCTATGGATTTAAGGTTTGTTAAGAACTTTTAGGCGTAAATTATTATTAAAATTTTAGCTCAGAATTTCAATATTGCAGATGCTTTTATTGATGTTATGTAGCAAAAACCTGGAGGAAGTTTCTAGCCCTTTCTTTAAATAGTAACTACTTTTATTTTTCATGAAGTTCATTAAATCTTCATAAAACCACCTTTTTAAAGTAGGCCACATTTTTGTGAACTATAAAACCATTTTATATTTATTTAATTATTTATTTTAAAATTGAAAAGCTTTTATCACTTGACTCTGTGTTTCACGTGTAAATGAAATAGTTTTAAGGTCTTTAGATTGTAGAAATGGTCATATTTGGAGAGACAATCCACCACTAGAATGCGGGCAATGCTGCTAGATGTGGGCAATCCTTCAACAAAATTAATGTAAATGTCGATCCATATGGCAACTGGAATGGGCAATGGTTGTAATTTGCATGGAGTTTTTACAATATAATCTTTATGGCATTGTTATGTATCACATTTGGCCACAAATTTCTAGATGTCATTTTTATACCATCCAATCCATTCATGTCTTGAAGAACCCAAATTGCCTTGTAGAAGTGGAGGCATGTAATTCAACAATGGATTGCTGAGAGTGAAGTAGCAGAGGGAACAATCATCCCTTTGTACAAGAAGTTACTACCAACCACAGAGGAATATATGGATGAGCCAGGAATATATGGATGAACCAGGAATAGAACTGGGCATATTTGGAGAGATGATCATCCACTACTAGAATAACTCTCTTGCCACTAGATTTGGGAAATCCAAAATTTATAGATATGTCGATCAGTATGGTAGTTGGAATAGGCAATGGTTGTAGTGTGGTTAGGGGTTTGAGAGTTTCACCTTTATGGAATTTGCATTATCGCATTCGGCTATAAATTTCTTGATGTCATTTTTCATACCAATCTAGAAGAAAGTGCATTGATCCATTCACATGTCTTCAAGAACCTAAAGTGCCTTGTGAAAGGCAATGGATTGCAAAGAAAAGAAAAATTCTCCGTTTGTACCGCAAGTAACTACCATCCCAAGTTGACCTCGACTTGGTTGGAGATCTATGTTGTAGTTGATGAATAAGCTATTGAAGTATTGAATTTGTTGCCATTCCCATTGGACTAATTGGAACCAATAATTGGCAGAACATAGAATTAACCACCACATTCTCCTTCCCTGTTTTTAGAAAATTTCATAATTATAGCCTAGAAGTTTGGGCTCTGTTGTTTAGGAGATACGTGTTTCCAAAAATCAGTTAAGGCTATGATATGGCCTCCATTTCTTCACATGGAGAATGGCCAACATTTAGAATTAGCAAGATTTCAACTAGAGTCGATTTTTACTTGTCTAGTAAAAGCAAGTGGGTACCCATCTTGTATTCATACAACACTAATGCCACTACTACAAGCATCACTTTGAATGCTAAAACGTTTTGAAAAGTTAGGTGGTACTGAAACGGGCATAGTGTACATAGCCTACTTGAGGGACTCAAAAGCCTATGCATTTGCTTCAGCATTTTTCTTTTAAGAGTGGTCAATGGTGAAACAATTTGATTGTATACCTGCAGTAACTAGTGTGGTCCAAGAATCTTTAATACTTTTGAGAGTTTGGGTTTGTGCCAATTTTCAAAGCTGCCATATTGATAAGTTTAACATAAACACACTCAATTGAGCATATAATATGCCCAAGATAATCCTTATTTGGCCAAAAGAGCACTCGGAACACTTAGCACACAACTTGTTCTCAAAAAGAACTTGAGGTTGGATTTAAGTGGAAAGAGGGGCTCTTCTCATATGTCGTTATAAACAAGAATCTTATAAACACGAATGCCATCTAAGTAGAGTAAAGTAAATTTTTGAAAGAACGGAGATGTTATAAACAAGAATGCCATCAAATTAGAGCAAAATAAATTTTTGAAAGAATGGAGGGTTTGATCTAGGTGGAAGATGAACTCTCCTCAATTTCGTTATAAAAAAGAATGCCATCAAAGTAGACCAAAGTAAATTTTTGAAAGAATGGCTGAAAATTTGTGTTCATTAGGCTTCAGAAAAGTGAAGGGCATTAGTAAAGGCCAAATGACAACCAAAAATTCATAGTGGCCTTAATGAGTCTGAAAGGGGAATATCTCTATCATGCAAGTGGATTTGGTGATATCTAGAGTAGATCTAGAAAAGAACAAGTCAAAAATTCATAGTGGCCTTAATGAGTCTGAAAGGCAGTCATTTGGAATATCTCTATCATGCAAGTGGATTTGGTGATATCTAGAGTAGATCTAGAAAAGAACAAGCCCCATGTATTAGCTCATTAAGTAGATCAGGAATCAATCATAAGAATGAGGAATGATGAACCTATCCTTGAAAGTGATGTTGAGTTCCCAAAAATCCACATGTGATTTTGTTTAGTTCTCAAAAATCCACACATAATAACCTCACATCCCCTGCAACATCCCCTGCAATTCATCAAGTAGTTCATGAATCATAGGAATGAAGAACCTATTCTCAATTGAGATTTTATTGAGTTCCCAACAATCCACACACAAATGCCAAGGGCCGTCCGTCTTGTAGACAAAGAGAATGGGAAACAAATAGGGGCTGATTTTGGTCAAATAACCTTTCAGCAACAATAAACTTACAGCCACAAAAGATTAATAAAATATAAATTAAATTCCCCCGATATTTCTTCACTACGAAGAAATATATAACCACAAAAGATTAATAAAATGCAATTGATGTAAAAACCTTCAATCTATCAAATATAATCACAACCTTTAGAGGAACCAGCTTTCTTTTAACACAATTTCTGATTCCCCGAACTTTTCTGTAGTTTGGTGGAGGTGATTTTTATTTTCTTCATACATATTATATTTTAGGAAGCAAAACTGTCATGGAAATGACATGACAAGCTGATTATGAAACTATATTATTTGACTATTTCTTTCAGAATCACCTAATGCACTCTAAAGTTTAAATGGAAAATTAAATGTTATAATTCAGAGAGCATGTGATTAATAACCTTGTACGTCACTGCTACTTTTTCAGAGGGTTTAGCTGAGAGCCTGAGATGTAGTGGAGCACATCTTCCGTGAAATGGTTCTAAAGATTTTAACATTTGGTAGAAATACAATTACAGAGAAAATTTAGGATTTCTGATTACAAAAGAAAATTGGAAAATAAGAATAGAATAATTTCGATCAAATGCAATTTGATATTTTAGGGCTTAGTTATACCCTGCAACTTCTGCAATGTCCTAGCCCCCAAACCTACATTTATACGAAAATCTTCCTTCAAACCAATCAGTGCCTGAGCTGTCAGGTGATGACGTTCTGTGTCCTCTACTGTTTTGCAGTTGCATGGGAACACCTGAGGCAGACTAATCAGAACAGCTCCTGGGACCCCTGCCTAAGATTTTTTTAGGAGGGTTCTTATACAAAGCATAGCAGATAGTCATATAGATAGATAGACACATATATGAAATATTTATGTGGAGCTAAATACTCAACAAGGATGTGGCAGACTATTTAAAAATATTACAAGAGCAAGGTTTTTTTTTAGAAGGGTTCTTATACAAGGCATAGCAGCTAGTTATATACATAGATACACACATTTATGAAATATTTATGTGGAGCTAAATACTCAACAAGGATGTGGCAGACTATTTAAAAAAATTATAAGAGCAAGGTATAATATATATGTTTTGTTACTATTGATATGCGTTAATGTTTGACATTAGTTTTTCATCTTGCTTCCCATGATTCGTATCATTGGGCGTTACAGATATCTTGCAGCAAAAAGTGAAGCTGATCATTACACGAGGGAGAGAATTCGTGAGCAAGAAGAAATAATATCAGTACCAGACACTGGTAAGTGTTGTGTAATTACAGAAGCAGGCCTTGCATGATTTGGTATATGATTGATTCTCATTACATTTTGTAATGTGGTTGCAGAGGCTGCGGAGGTGGCAGACATTCTTGCGAAATATGGATTGCAACCCAATGAATATCGGCCTGTTGTCAATGCACTACGGAAGCGCCCTGATGCTTGGCTTGAATTTATGATGAGGTTAGCACTTGTTTGGTCCTCTTCTATTTTGTATACAGCAGAAAAACATTTCCTACCAGTTTCATTATTTTGTGCAGTCCAGACTCCAAAGAAATTAAATGCATGTTTATTTGCTTTAGTAGATTTTATTCTATACAACCAAGGTCATTGGTCGGTGTAGTTTCATCACCTTTCATTTAATGAACAGTCACAAAACAGATTATACAGCGTAATTTTGGCTTTATGAAAAACGGAGCAAAATACACATAATCCTGTTCCAGATTGTTTCTAGGCAGCTCAGAAAATAGGGTAGGTTAAGTCTATATATAAAAACAAGTGTTGAAACACCATCTCAAGGCAGAAAGGCATAAAGGCAAAAAAAGTTCAAAAGTAAACGTGGAGGCACTTAAAAAATGTCAAACATGCAATTTAGTCATTGGATTGGAATCCTCCTTCGCAAATTTAATCAGTAGAGTTGTTTGTGAATTCCCTTGCATCACTACTTTGACCAATCGTGTACCACATTCTTCCAAAGTGTTCTAGAAGATGAGGATCCTCCATATTGAGAATTTGACTTGGTTTTAAAAGTTATCTCATGTAAAATAGTTCGTCATTACATTAGAAGAGATGTTAAATTTCCTCTTAGTAATTATTTAGAGGATGCAATGCATTGAAGATATATCCTTTCAGCATTATGGATATATCCTCGAGGGAATGATGACGACTTTGAACTGCATTAAAGACTGAAAAGTCCAGCTTTATGGTGTTATTATCACTGACTCATCATATCTTAATTAGAAGAGTTTATCACAATTTGTCATATATTTGTTCTCAATTTTTTAATAATATGTATCTAAAGCACCTATTGAGTTCTTCTATCATCCGGCACTCACTTTGAGATTGGGTATGTTATCAGAGTCTCTGACTTCGAAATTGGAAGGGAAGTTTCCCACTGGCCAAGATGGCTAAGCTAGGAAAAACAGCTCTCTAAATAGTATATAGCTATTTACTTCCAATTAATGCAGGCAATTGATCTTGCATCGTATCATATATAGAGGATGTAAAAGCAACTGATTCTAGTAATTACTTGTATACATCTTCAAACAATTTTGATGTAACAGATATAAAAAATTATAAAGAAAACAGTAAAAAGATTAATCTGCTTTGAGTTGTACTTTGGGTCAAACCATCTGTACTAAAGTTAAATGTTTGTTTTCCCAGTGTCCCTCATTTTCAAGTACGTTAGTTGAAGTATGTAATGACTTTTTTTTTGGTTTGGTTTGGAATTCAGATTTGAACTTGGTTTGGAGAAGCCAGATCCTATGAGGGGACTGCAAAGTGCATTCACTATAGCTATAGCTTATGTGATTGGAGGTTTGGTTCCATTAATTCCTTATATGTTCATACCAATTGCTGAAAAAGCCCTAATGATGTCTGTAATAGTCACGTTGATAGCTTTGCTATTCTTTGGCTATGTAAAGGGCTATTACACTGGAAATAAACCCATCAGAAGTGCCATTCAAACTGCAGTAATTGGGGCATTCGCATCGGCCGCTGCTTTTGGTATTGCTCGAATTATACGACCATGAATGTATACAGGAAAAAGTTTGTCAAAGAATTGAATTTTGAATTCAATCGGTTGTTTGCTATAAGATTTAATATGTTACTCTTAATTTCACAAATCAAGTTCCGGATGAAGCTTAATTAGGCCTATCCATTTGGAAGTGTATTAAGCTTTTTTTTTTTTTAAATAAATTTATTTTAAATTTTCCATGGATTGAGGAAACATTTTTTTTTATATAAAATTTGTATACAATGTTAACATAAAAACTAAACATGGTATGTTTTAAGATGATTGAAATTTAAATGATATGTTTTAAGATGGTGATTATTTCAATTATTAGTATATTTTATAAAAAAAATATTAAAATTTAGAAGATTGTGGATTCTAGTGAATATATGTGTGTTATATTATAAGGCACATATATTATAAATTGTCAAATATTGAGTATTAATTAAAATATATATGAATTGAGGATTTAATGTATTAATTAAAATATACATAAATTTAAAGAATTGAGGAATTAATGTAATGCAAATTTATCAAACAATTTATGAGGTATTCAAACAAAATATATGAGTGTGTGGGGTATTAAAACAAAATATATAAGTGTGTGTAGGGCATTAGAAAAGTCAAAGCACTTTAAAATATATATGAGTGTGTGGGGTATTAAAACAAAATATATGTGTGTGTAGGGCATTAGAAAAGTCAAAGCACTTTAAAATATATGTCATATTATGGATATAAAATTTTCTTCTAATTATTTATAAAAATAAATATTAATTTTAAATTTTCTTCTAATTATTTATAAAAATAAATATTAATTTTGATGTGTAATGTCAAAAATTGTACCTTATGCAATTTTGTATTCCATAAACATTCCTTTTAGATTAATTAGATTAATTAAATTTAATAATGCAGTACCCTTTTTGTCCAACCTTGATTTTGTCCTGGATCCTTTCATTCTCGACCATTAAAAGTGAGTTTTTGTTGTGGATGACAACATGTTGTGTAGACATTTGTGCATCGCTAAAACATCTTGAAAAGTTTCTTATAGTCATTCAGATGTTATACTTCCTACCTACTTGTGAAGTGTAACGCCTATATAGCTTGCAAGCACATCGAGAACATCCCTTTGCATGCCTATACCTCTTTCAGACCTTCCATTTTGTCATTCATTCAATCTATTTCATTTTATTCACTATATCTTTCATTCTAGTCACTCCCATTCCATCTAGCTCTCATTCTTCTTCATTCTCTTAATTTTTCATTATCATTCTCCATTCTTTCAAGTTCTCTTGCACTTTGGCTCTTTACACCAACACTTTGACATTCTTGGCACATCCTAGAAGTTGCATGCTCTTTCTTTCAATGTTTTTGTTTGCTAAAGGAGGGTAAATAAAGGTACCTTATTGCATTATTTACTTACTTTGATAGTGTGATCCTAAATGTTTATCCTATCTTAAAGATGTAAAACAACTATTATGTAATAAAGAAAAACACAAAAGACACCTCAAAGATTAGTCTAAGGAATTGATAATACAAATAAATAAGATAAAATGATAGCAAATGATTATACCTTCTCTGTGTTGTTGAAATACCTTGGTTGGCCCTTAATTTTTGAATGCTTGCGTGCTCCTTGGATGGCTATGGAGATGGCTAAATGCAAGTTGAACATTGTGATGAATGCAAATGCTAGAGACTAAGTGGCTAAAATGATGCTTGCAAATTGAATGGGCAATTTGGTAGCGTAAGGTTGCAAATAGCTAAGTGTTCTCAAATGCATTAGAAGAGGGGGTATTTATAGAAGAATGTGAATTTTTTAGAGAATTCAATGGCTAAGATTAAACCACCAAGGCCAAGATGAAGGGCTATGGTGAGTTGAGGACTCACAAGCCCTCACATCTTGACATGTGAAAAGTGAAGTGGCCTAGGATGAGATGATGTGCAAGTGAGGTGGAATAAGGACAAGTGATGTGGAGAAATGACAAGTACCTTAGGAGATGAGAAGAATCTTGGGTGAATAAATGTGAATTATTGGAAGAATTTCATGGATAAAACAAGGTTCCAAAAAGGGAAACACTTGTCCACATATGACTTGATGTGACAAGTCAAAGATTCTAGAAGATGCATGAGAAAAAATGATTCTAAGAGGAATAAATGTGAATTAAAAAATTCACATGAGGAAAAGAGAAGTCTTGGACGAATGAAAAGGAATTAAAAATTCTTTGGGGGATGGAGAGAGTTGACCAAGGTACTAATTAGGCTTAACTAATTAGTAATTAGAAGATAATTAGAAGGTAATGAGGATTAGAATCCACTTTGCAAAAGTTGGAGGATGTGACACATCTTAATCAAGGATTAGGCATGTGCACATCCCTAATGAAGAGATTAGGAGATTGATTAAGATTGAGAAAAAGATGTGGCATGTGAGGAATTAAATAAATGTCATATTTATTTATTTAATTTATTTGATGAAAGGGGGATTAAAGAGGGTAAGATATTTAATTGTCAACTAAATACCTTAGGGATTTAGAAGATTTTAAGGATATTAATTAGATAATAGTAATATTACTTAATTAATTCAAATAAAAGGATGTTTCGACGAAAGAGGATAAATTTGGATAAATTAAGTGTTCAAATTTAGGTGTTTACATTTTGCCCCTATTTGAGATGGTGTTACAAAGTAGCATCATTTCAAAGAATATTAAAACATAGAACCCAGAAGAAGATGGTTAGATTAGGAAAGATGCCCCAATCATCAAAGGGATGACTAGGAAGAAAGGTGGTGGGATCGATGATGAAGGTTAGGGATTGAGGATGCCCCCTCGAGAGGACATGTGGGTTGAAGAGAACACAGGTGTGCTCTTGAAATGGATGATGTGATGCAAGGGGAGATGAGGAAGAGGATGTAAAGTGATGGATAAGAGAGGATGATAAGCGAGAGGAGATTGGGAAGGGAGAGTGATGAAGGATGAATGGATGGGGGGATTTTGATAGATGAGAGGATGGGGGATACATGCACAACGATGGAATGAAAAATGAAATGCAAATCTAATGCAATTTTCCATCTTTGAAGCACTAACTTTTTCTATAGCATAAGACACAAGATGCCAGGGCATGAAGAACTAAGACGGATTAGTGTCTAATGCATAAAACAAACACAACAGACAAGAAGGTTATTCCAACATCCCAAAGTCATGAAGACCTTGGTTGGGCCAGGTATTGGAATAACCACAAGCACACAAGGATACTCCAACGTAACATAAGACCTTAGGGATCTTGGTGGGTACCACGTGGGACAACTGAGAAGACAACAACAAAGAAAAGATTAAGATATGCCCCTATGTTGACTAGTCAAAGCACACCATGATATGATGGATCAAGGCAACCATGACAAGTGATGATAGGGAGCTCAAATGATAAAAAAAGAAGCCAAAAGCATCAAAAGAGTGCAATCAATTTTAAATGTCATTTGCCATAGGATCAAGGGGATGGATGGGATTGATGAGGTCTGTTAGGAAGGATGCATCATGTTGAGACCGATGATGGGTACTAAACTAAAAGATCGATATGATGTAGGATATTTCAAGTTGATTGGATCTCATGATACTAGTGGATCTCATTTGTTAAGAACAAGCTAGATAAGGGCATAGCTTGATGACATGACATAGGGGAGACAAAACGCAAGACAAAAGATTGACACATCCTAGTGACCTAGGGGCTTAGGGTTCGATCAAAGATTAGCCTTGCCTACGTGAAAGCACATAGCCCTCATAGTTCAGTAAAAGGCTGATGACTAACCATGGATAAAAGAAAAAAGAGGACAATGAAGATTGACAAAGATAGAAAGGATAAAAGGAACATACAACCAGAGCAGAAAGACTGATGATAGATGATAAAGCAACCCCGGGGGTAGATCAAATGATCAACCTTGCCTACGTGAAAGAACAGGGGCAACATAGTTTGACCAAAGACCAATGAAAAATGATGGAGAAGGGATGATGATAAGATAACCCTAAGAAGGGGATAAAATGATGGGATTGATATGATAAGATAAGACTAACATGCTGGATTGGTTAGGATGATGATGATCACACCAAGCTCGGGGATGGGATAGTTATCCAAATTAGCAAAGATGAAGTGGGAGGATGACATGATAGATAGATGAATGATGAGAAAGGATAGGAGATGAAAATATGTGTGAAAGAAGCATAAGTGATAAGATAGATGACATCAGATTGTGTGGGGAGTAGCCTATAGCTAGATTCCAATGACAAGTGATTACAAGATGGGATGAGGATAGGGATGAATGGATAAGAAGAGAAAGATGAGTGGATTAGAAGAGTAGGATGGGGAGATGAAAGGGATCGTTTAGATGGATAGGAGGATAAGGATGGGGAGATGACAAAGATTTCATGATAGATGGATAGGAAGATAAGGATTGGGAGATGGAAGGAAGATAATAGTGGGTAGATCAAAGAGATTGTTATGATGGATGCAAGACGAGTGGATGGAAAGATAAAGGAGATAACTAGAGGAGGATAGGATGGGTGACTAAGGAATACAATAGAGCATGGATGAAGGGGATGTATACCAAGAGGTGTCCAAAGCATGCATATATAGGTGCCCTTGTTTTGATCAAGATCACAAGAAGGATGGAGGGATTGGAGATAAATGGGATATGATGATAGGATGTAGAAGATAGGTGGTATGGAGGGGATGAATGAGGAGGATGTATAGCAAGAAGCATAGCAAGAAGCATAGCGGATGGAGGGAATGCATATTAGGAAGTTGTCCCCAAGTGTTGAAAATGACAAATGGGGATTTACGCATGATGCCTGTTTTCCAAGTTTTCATCATGGTACTTATCCAAGGCACTTGTTTGCCAAGTTTTCACCATTGGATTAATTATTTTTCTTTACTATTTTTTCAATTTTCAATTTTTTATTTTCTTTTTTTTAGATTTTTTGACTATTTGGATAGCATGTAGATGGAGATGGGTAAGGATAGGGATGTGAATAAGAGGATTTAGAATACATGCTATAAGGAGAGGGATGAAGGACTCAAGCATCAAGTTCCATATGAAGTATTAAGAGCCCATATGTGAAGCAACTATTTCATGTTGGAACAACCTTATTAGGATAAATGGATTATGCAAGAGGATGAATTAGAGGGATTTGATGGGGAAGATATGTGGTATAATGGATGGGATGTTGGAAAGGGTATGGATAAAATGATGGGGTAGGTGTCTGGTGGGGGAGATATGTTTAGGAACAACATTGGCACATATGGTGGTGTATGTGAAAGGATAGGAGGATTAATGGATGAAGAATGTGGGGATAATGGAGGAGATGGGATAGTGAATTTTGGGACGTAAGGACCCAAAACAAATTTAGGAGATGGAAGGGGTGTACAATTAGCTTTGGGATTAGCAACATTAGATGTTGTTATGGATGCTTCATTTGAAGGCATTGCATCCTTTTTCTTTGGGATCCACATGGTTTTGATTTTTGCTTTGGTGGGCCTTTATGGCCTATGGATTTGATTTGGACTTTGGATTTTATTTTTCTTCTCTTCACCATGCATTTTAGAGGGGACATGAGGAGCTTTAGATTCATGTGGATATTTAGATTTATGCATTTTCACATTAATATCCAAAGTGCTTTTAGTAGCAAT
>VDFB02359306.1:126081-146692 GCA_007258455.2 Sequoia sempervirens
AATACTAAATAACCAAATATCCCCCCTAGATGGAATAATATCCTCTTTTAGCAGTAGTTTGATTCCATCTGTCAAAGCTTGAATAATTCCCAAAGGACCGGCGTATTCAGGTCCAACACGTTGTTGTATTCCCGCAGATATTTTTCTTTCGAGCCATACAATAACTAATAATCCTATCGTAATTCCCAATAGAAGGATAATTATGTCAATTAGAATCCATATAAGACTAGAGATTTCTTTTGAAAATCCCAATCGAGAAAATAAATTGGTAGCTTGTTCTTAGAACAAACCATCCCTCATCACGAAGATATTTCAAAAAGGGTATGCATAAGATCATTCTATGAATCTCATACCTCGTTCCAAATAAGATAAAAATATAGCAAATGATTATACCTTCTTTGTGCTATTGAAATACTTTGGTTGGCCCTTGATTTTTGAATGCTTGTGTGCTCCTTGGATGGCTATGGGGATGGCTAAATGCAAGTTGAACAATGTGATGAATGCAAATGCTAGAGACTAAGTGGTTAAAATGATGCTTGCAAATTGAATGGGCAATTTGGTAGCATAAGGTTGCAAATGGCTAAGTGTTCTCAAATGCATTAGAGGAGGGGGGTATTTATAAAAGAATGTGAATTCTCTAGAGAATTAAATGGCTAAGATTAAGCCACCAAGGCCAAGATGAAGGGCTATGGTGAGTTGAGGACTTACAATCCCTCACATCTTGACATGTGGAGGGAGAAGTGGCCTAGGATGAGATGATGTGTAAGTGAGGTGGAAAAAGGACAAGTAATGTGGAGAAAGGACAAGTACATTGGGAGATGAGAAGAATCATGGATGAATAAATGTGAATTAAAAATTCACATGCTTGGAAGAATCCCATGGACAAAATAAGGTTCCAAAAATGGGAGCACTTGTCCACATGAGACTTGATATGACAAGTCAAAGATTCGAGAAGATGCATGGGAAAAGAGGATTCTAGGAGGAATAAACGTGAATTAAAAAATTCACATGGGGAAGAGAGAAGTCTTGGATGAATAAAAAGGAATTAAAAATTCCTTGTGGGATGGGGAGAGTTGACCAAGGTACTAATTAGGCTTAACTAATTAGTAATTAGAAGATAATTAGAGGGTAATGAGGATTAGAAACCAACTTGCAAAATTTGGAGGATATGACACATCCTAATCAAGGATTAGACATGTGCACATCCCTAATGAAGAGATTAAGAGATTGATTAAGATTTAGAAAAATATGTGACATGTGAGGAATTAAATAAATGTCATATTTATTTAATTTATTTGATGAATGGGGGATTATAGAGGGTAAGGTATTTAATTTTCAACTAAATACCTTAGGGATCTAAAGGAATATAAGGATGTTAATTAGATAATAGTAATATTACTTAATTAATTCAAATAAAAGGATGTTTAGATGAAAGGGGATAAATTTGGATAAATTAAGTGTCCAAATTTAGGTGTTTACAGATAGCATATTCTTTTTCTAGCTCGTCTATCTATTCTCTTTATCTCATCTACCATTGTCTTTTATCTCTATTTATTTTGTTGTCCATGGAGGCAGGAACACCTATGCGGGGTTTTACTAAGGCAAGCTCCTAAAACAACCCCAACCATTTTCTTGTTTCCATGTGTACATGTATTGAGTTTATTGCTTTGTGTGAGGCTTCATTCATGGACCTCTTGTGAGTGTCTCCTTTCTTCTTTTCCTTCCCTCATTTTCTTTCCATTTCATTTAGTTTACGTTTGTTATTGAGATTCTGTTCATTTCTGTTATTTTATTATTCTATCACATTCTTGAGATTTCAATTATCAAATAGTTAGTGGGTTCTTAGTTGTTTCTATATTAAACTTGGTTTTTTTCCATATGAGACTACAATACGCCATGGGGATTTCTACACATCGCACTATCATCCTTACCTGAGAGCCTTCCAGTTTGTTCAAGAGACCTTTGCAACTTATTTTTTCAACCTCTAAAACTCTTCTCCTCTAATTTTGCATAAACTATAAAATATAAAAAACCTCCTTTGTCCTCTTATCTCATCACCCGAGTTTTGATCCCTGAGGTAGTTGAGGAACATTCATAAACCATCTTAGTCTTTTGTTGAAAATTTCTTCTCTTGTTTGGGCATCTATTGGATCAAGTGTTGTCACATTTATGAGTTTCACAACCCAGTCTACAACTTCTGGGCACATAGTTAGAAGAAGCATTTGACACTTAGATAATGGGTTCAAGAAGACAGTTCAATCCTACTCACTAGGGTCTTGATTTTGATTAGTTCACTATCTTGGCAACATGACCATGATGATGTATGGTGTTGTCATTAATGGCAACCCATTGTAGAAGTGATGGTATATCAATATGTATATAGTCCAAAGAAGACCAAGTGTTTTTAGGAAATTGACTAAGTCCCAAACCGAGATAGTGATGTCATAGAGGAATAGTTTTGTGGTTTGCATTGCTTTGCATTGCAATATATCATATCTTGTGATTTTGAGGCGATAATGGTACATGTTGAAGGAGTCTATATCCAAAGTTTTAGGGTTTTATGCCTTCCACAATAGAAGATATTGCTGACAAAGTATCAGACTAAGGAGAGACATAGTTATAGTTGCAAAGTTCATGTTGGAATGCTCATGTTCCACCACAAATGATCATTGTGTTATGTGGGTTTCAAGAAGTGCTTGAAGATGTCAAATGTGTGTGCACTTTAAGTGTCAAGTGGTTTGGTGGTCTGTGTGTCAAGTTTTGGGATGAGTAGTTGGTTCATTCAGTTGTTGCTTCACCATTTTTGTTGTGTGATGCTGACCTAAGGGTTTTGGGGTCATGCAAAACTAAATTGTGTATAGAGTGGAATCATAGGAGTAGTTTTAGGTTATGTTGAACTTTTATTGGTGAACACGTTTTAGTTACTTCTGCAAGGTATGTATGATGGAGTTTTGAGCCAATAGGTTATGGTGTCACACGTTTCATCTAATTTTGCATAATATATACATATATATAGAAGGTCAATTCATTGATGGTATGATGACAAGTGTAATGAAGTGAAAAATGTGATAGTGGTCATTTTGTGATAGTGAGGAATGAAGTGTGTAAAGTTAGTTTTTTTTATCCTCACTGGAACTGTACCTTCTTGAACATATAAAAGATACACTATAAGCAGTTCAAATTTTGGTAGTGAGCCATCCTTTGTATATTTTTGTAGTTTTGGAAGAAGTGATCTTCCTTGGGCAATGATCCTTCCTATTTTATGGACAGTGAATCCTCCAAGCAGTGATCCCTTTAGGTAGTGAACCTATTTTAATCTATTGTAAATGGTTATGATATATTGTGAGCTAATCCCCACCATGGTTTTTCCCTTTCAAGGGTTTTCCACGTAAATTTGGTGTTCTTGTGTTGATTATTGTGGTGCATGGTTCAATTGTTTCTTTCCATTTTTGAAAGTTTAATAAGATGCTTTGTAATGCAATTTTAAGTTAATGAATTTCAAGGAATACTAATTCACCACCCCCCGACCCCCCCTCTCAATATTTCGGGTGTTCAACACACTATGGGACTATCACTTGGTTATACACCCCAGGTTCCATTTTCATTAGTATTCCTACAAATGTTTAAATAAATTCTCAACCAAGTACTCCTTCTAGGTATTCTTCTCCTATAGATCATGAAGCTCCTCTAAAGGTTCCCTTTGAGAAGCTTCAAAATTTGGAGGAGAAACTCAAATATTTTAAATATTTTTTAAATAAAGATAGCGTATACACTCAAGTTACCCCTCTTGTCTGTGGTTTGAGAAATCTACTTATCTCATAGCACAAGGGTGTTGAGCATCTCTGTGGAATAGCTAATTTGGTAGAGACTCATGTACCTTCATACACGTCAGTCTTGGGCCACCCTCAAGATACCCAATTGGAGATCATTGGTACATAGTTGTATCTTCTAATGCAAGACGTTTCCATGCACATGGTAGATATCAATCCTTCTATACCTTCTTTTACTTATGTCAATAACATAAATACTATGCCCCTTGATATTCTTGGAGTTAGAGTGAATCATGTCCCTTTAGGGTATGAGATCCTTGTATCCACATCTCAAACCTCAACTGCCATGACTAGTCAAGCTTTGCCATCAAATCCCATCCTAAATGTCCTATTGAAAAATATGGGATGAATGTAATCACAATTGGACAACCTAACTAATGTTGCTTCTCAATCCACATTGAATGTTTCCATTCCCCAAGGGGTGGAAATTCCAATGTTTGATAAGTATAATGCCATGGGTGATCCATAGACCCATGTCTTATCATTTACTGACACATGTAGTGACTTCCTCTATCAGGATGCTCTGTTAGCCAAACTATTCTTGGAATCCCTTAAGGATGTTGTGTTGGAGTGGTTTTTCTCATTTCATGATAATTCTATATTCTTCGTTGATCAATTAATTAATCAATTCTTGCAACAATTCCAAGCTAACATTGGATCGAAGGTCACCTTTACTAAACACGTACATTGTAAGTAGGGAGCTCACAAGAAGGTGATCAATTTTATTGCTTAATATTAGTCCTTGTTTTCTCAAATCTCTTATGCCTTGCCTAATTTTGATGTCCAATGTGTTTTCATGGGGGATCTGCAATTTACATTGAGAGAAAGTTATCTTAATGAAATATCCCTCTTTTTCACATTTGTGTACTACATTGAGAGAATACCAGGGTGATCCCACAATAGTGGTTTACAATTTTTGGCCAAATTGGACAGTGAAATAATTTTTTTTAACTAAATCCTTACTTTTGAGCACCTATAGCGGCTAAATTGTGAGGAATTTGAAGATGATGAGAACTAGAGTTTTGTTACATTTTTTTTTGTAGATTCTAAATATATTTTTTTCAAAATTTTTGGAATCAGATTGCACTTCTTTTTCTATCTACCTTGAAAACTAGTTTTTTTTCAGAAAACAACATTTTTAAAAAGTGAAGCTCATCGTATAATGCATAATTTTTTTTCCATGAAGAATAAAATTCTAATTCTTTCAAATTTAGATTTGTAACTCTAATATCTAGTGCTTCCACTTGGTTAGATAGTTTTTTATTGAATATTTTTTCTTTAAGCAAGTTTCAAAGTCAAACCAATTACAATTCAGACATAGTGCGACCGTATAACACGTAACTTTTTTTGTATGTGTCGAAATTGAATTTTTTTTGTTGGATCAAGGACTTCAATATCTAGTGCACTCATATTTTTCAAAAAATTATAATATAAGGTATGTGCAGGATCATCAAGGAAAAAATAAGCCCTTAAGTGGCAAAAAAATTATAAAAATCGAGTTAGGCAACTTGGCCCGTAAAATTTTGAATAAGTTATCTATATTATTTCAAAATAGAATAGAATTTGTAGAAAATTGAATGTAGTTTCCTAAACTACTAGGTTTGTTTAAAACAAAAATCTATATTTGGTAAAAATTTCCAAATTTGAATCACATTAGTACTTAAATTTAGGGAAAAAAAGAAGAAGTAAGGTATACAATGTCTGACCACCTATACAATAGTGATAATATTTTTTATAAGATTTTAGATATAAGTAGAGGACTCATGTCCTTATGTGATGCATATTTTTTTATAAAAAAATTCCAAGTAAATAATTAATTATGAATTTTTTATTACAACTTTTAAAAAATATAAAAAACTCGTATGTCTGACCACCTTAACTTGGTCTAAACTTCATGAAATTCGATTTTCTTTTTTAAAATTCTATAGTATGCAAAGCATAGAATGTGATGCATGTTTTGGATTCAAAAAATGTGATCTTTATTTAGAATCTGACCTTTTCAATGGAGTCTATGAATCGAGGACTTTGATCATAGTGAATAGAAAATGAATAATAATTACTTATTAAGTTAAAGTAAAAGAATAATTTATATTGGTGGAAAGTTGAGAATCTCCTTTAGAAGCCCTTTTCGTTTCATCAATTTTTGGGTAAAAAAAATTCGTCTGACCACATACCCATCATATTGCCACTTTTTGGCCCATCATTATCACATACCACATACTATTTTTTCCACATGTGCAAAACAAAGAGCTTGATTTTAGTTAAAAAATCCATGTTTTAATAAACCTAAAAAAAATAAATACATATTCAAAACCAAAACATATTAAAATTATATTTGTTGGATAGCTCATTCCATAGACTACGATTCTAGTTGTGTTTATAAGAGTCTCGCCATTTCCTTGTTCAAATCAAATACGAAGTGTAAAATTTAGGATTTTTGTGAAGAGAGTCCAAAATCAAAGGAAATGGGGTTCACTCGAACCGGGGGTTCAAGCAAACCCCCTCCCATAAAGTGTTTTTCATTTTATTTTTTTCCATGCATGCATTTAATGGGTTTTCTCGAACCCTAGTTTGAGTGAATCCTTTTTTGGTTCATTCGAATCATCTAGTTCGTTCGAACCCCCATAATCTAAATTTTTTCCATGGGGTCATTTTTTACAAGTTTTCCTTCCTCATTTGAATTGTAAACCTTTTGTGGGTTTACCCACTAGCATATAGTGACATAGTACAGGGGTTCCTCCTCATCCTCTCATCTTGATTAGTGATTAGTTATGTCTATTTTTGGGGAGCCTAAAAGGAATAAGGTAGATAGTAATTAAATGAGTAGATTACAATGGATATGTGACACCTGCATACTTTTTTCCTATTGATTTGAACTAGACCTATGATTGGAAACTATGAGAGGAAGAGATGACAAGTTTACAAAGATAGTCAATGAGTATAGTGAAACAAAGCTCTATATTTTGGAGTCCATCATGGGAAAATGTTACATAATAGTGATGTGTTAGAATGAATCCCTTGATCTAGGATGGTCACATGAAGCCATGGAGGCAATAGGCTTAGTAAAGGGCATACATGGATGTATGAAAAAAGAAGAAGAGAATGGAATTCAATGAAGTTTTTATGACTATCATAGTCAAGAAAAAAATGGTAATCATAAAAGAAGTCTTGACAAAGAAGAGATAGTACTAGGAAAATGTGACTCAAAATAGGATAGTCATGTGGAATTTTGAAAGGGAAGCTATAAATCCTATGTAATTCATTAAGAAACTGATAAGCATTAGGGATTGTCAATAGTCAAATGAGAAAAAAGTAGTGACATATAAATGAAGTGAGAATAATAGAAAGAGAGTAGAAAAACGACGAGGTTTCAATTCAAAGGGAAATTTCCTTAAGACAAGATATAGGTGGAATGGATTTTTCATGAACTTCAAGGGAAGTTTAGAGATAGATACCTATAGGAGTCTTCAAATGTTCAATAAATGGATAGGCCTATCATAGGCATAAAGGTGTTACAATGGTATAATTCTCTTGAAAACAAAATTGTGAGCAAGAAATGAAGTTTGAATGAACAAAGGAAAAATTAGAAGATTTCATTATAAAAACTCATATTAGAGCATGCTTAATCCTATTTTTACAAATGCAATAATAGTAGTGTCAAGACATAAGAGTCTGTCTCCTAAGTAGCATTTCATGGGAAAAGTATGAAAACGCTTGTAAACTAGGAAACATGAAGCATGTGACTATCTAGTGGCTAGATATTAAAAAATCGCAATGCTAAGTGCATGAAATTACAATGAAATAGTCAATAATAGCATACTTGGGAAGGATAATTGTGCTAAGTACTTAAACAAGGCAAAGTTCTTCCATGAGATGGAGCCATGAATGAGAACAAGTATGACAAGAGCTAGACATATGGGACACTCAGGAGTGAGTTACAAATAAACATATGGCAAGGTATATTGAGAGCATTATAAGACATTTCAAAACCTAATTAAAAAGCCATTGGTGATAGTGAGAGGGAAAATGTAAAAGGGTAGTCAAATAAAGGCCACTAATGATAAATTTGTAAGACAAAGGATAAATAAAAGGTGATAATGGTTGTGGCTTATTTGAAAAAGTATGAAGACAAATATAAGAAAAAAACATGTGTTGATTGCTTATCCTCCATAATCTCCTACACCCCCAAGATGGTTTTGATCATTTCAAGGCTTTATTGCACATGTCTAAAGGCTTAATGAATGGAAGTTCTAGCAGTTGGGACAATAATGAGAAATCAAGGACATCATGCAAGCATCTAGGAGTTATTGAGAAATTAAGGCAAAGAGGATGACAAGGACAAGTGGAGCTTCTTTAGGGAAGTTTACAAGCATCTAGGAGCAATGCAAGTACCTTCCAAATATCTAGCCTAGCCTCATTAACAACTGGAGCACAACTCAAGGAGAATGAAGGAGTCAACCAACCAACTTTGAAGGGACCAAGTCAAACAAGAAATTCTTGGGTGTGTGAAGTAGGTTTGCCTATTTTTAATCCTTGCAACTTAGTCAAATTTAGCCCCTATATGCTCTTCTATGCTTCAGATGAGATATAAGACCCTTAGGCTACCCTTTTCAGTTAGTTCTTTCTTATTTTTTATCTCTACAAGTAAAAATAACAACATTGTAACTCTAATTTTCTCAGTCACAACAACTGAGAAAACCTTTTATAAAGTACATTTCAAGTAAGAAATAATTTTAGACCTAGATTTTGATGTAACGAATTCCTCTTTTCAGTAAAATCATCAGGTTTTTCCTTATTTATATGTTGTTTTGTGGTATATATGAGCATGATGCATATATTTTTATGTTTCAATCAATAAACCTTCAAAATATTATGTATCTATCAAACAACAATAGGCATAAACTTACACCCTCATGCAAATTGTAAGTTGTACAAAATATGTATACAACTGTTTAAATTGTGAAAATTTGTATTTTTCCTTCTAAATAGTGAGATACAAGTGACCTTGCAAAACACTTAGAAAAACATAAAGGATCAAGATTTGTGCAACAAAAACAAAGTTTTACTTGACACTATGTGTCAAAGAGTTTCAAACATAGGTCATTTTAGCTAGTGCATCACCTTCCTAGTCATTTCAAGTTCGTTTTATTTTTTCTCTCACTCTTTTCCTAGCAACAATAGTAGGTAATCTAGTTTAGGTGATAAAACCAAGGGAACCAACCCTCTTTGGAGGTTCTTTTCCACTAAAAGTGATCCACAACCTAGAAAATTTCCCATGTTTCACAAGGTAGTTGAGTTTTCTACTTAGCAAGGGTGCATACTTTAGTGACAATAATTTTTGGAACATCCTGTGTGGCTGTTTGAACTATAAAAAGTCAATAAAAACTTTAGTTTTTTGGTTTTGATATGTTTACCAACAATATTCAAACCTTTGAAGTATCTTGAGCATATTTGGTGACTCTGACATCTAGTTTTGAAGAGAAAAGTGCATAAAACAATATATGAAGAGTGCAAACTTAGGGAAGTTCAACTCATTTTGAATACTTGCAACTTTCTCCACCTAGATCAGAAAAGGGAGAACATTGCAATGGAGTCCAAATTTCATAACAAGAGTCCATTCTACACCTCCCTCAGGAAGGGTATCTTTCACGCTCTAAGAAATCAGATACCTTTGGTTTTTATGGTTGCCTCTACACCTCCCTCAAGAAGGGTATCTTCTCACACTCCAAGAAATCAGACACCTTTGGTTTCTATGGTTGCACCTAGAAATAAACCCTTTGTGCCTTTTAATGGGAAGAGCCCACTCAAATTGCAACAACATGATGACATCCCTATTGTTACATTGAAGAGTATTCTATTCTTTAATGGAGAAGACCAAACTACTCCCATTGAACATATTAGAGATGTGGCTTCACTATATGAAATCCACAATATTACAGTTGAAAATGTTGCAATTAGAATCTTGTCTACCTCATTAAAGGGAAAAGCATTGCAATGGTTCAAAGGATTGATAGTAAATTCTATCACCACTTGGGATCAACTTGGAGTATGTCTTTGCAAGCAATTTGAAGACAAATCAAATCATTTGTCCTTGGTAGAGCACTTGACCACTATCAAGAGAGCTCCTCATGAGCACATGACAAACTTTAACTTTCACTTTCTAATGACTTCAAATAGAATCACACAGTTGGTAAGACTCTCATCTCAACATGCTATTCTATATTTTTGAGGGCTTTTAATAGTGATATCTCTATAATTATTCAATCTATGAGTGAAAAAACACTCCCTAATGCATATGAGATAGCTATAAAGGTTGAAAATAGCCTCATCCAAGCTGGAAATATTTCCTAAGACCTCCCATGCCTATTTTTCCATAAATGCAGCCAACTATGCCTAAGAAAGTGCCACAAATAGCCCCTCTACCAGCTGCTCTTATTCAAGAAAAAGTTGTCCCAACCTAATCTCAAGTTGTAAGAGGTAAAATGCCTTCTTCAAATATTTAGGAATGAGTTGGTAAACCTTAAAAAGATGAAATTTCAAAATTACAGACCATACTAACCCCCAAATCAATCACGTGGCTAGCCAGATCAAGTAAATAAGTTGCCCTATCAAGTAAATAATCAAGACCAAAGGCAAGTCCTTAACTCAAGGCCCTTTCAATCATACAACCCAAATGTGGCAAGCACATCTAAAGAGTTGGTACCTATCCAAAACAACCTTTATTAAGAATATGTGTGATGCTTCCCTTGCAATCAACCCCATAACTAGTCTACTTGTTCAAATGCGATAATTAACCAAGCTTTAATGGTGCAAAATACACCTAGTTTGCAACCAAATTCACCTTATGAAACACCCACATAACTTAGTAAGAACCTTATTTAGGTGAAAATACACTTCTAAATTAGCAAGGAGAGGATTTTTGTTGGGTTATCCAAGATCATCCCTTTATATCAACTGACACGAGAAGAAAAAAATGGTTGTTGAAATGGAACAACAAGAAAATAAGGAGCCTTATCAAGCTCCTAGGGTGAACCAAGAGGTTCCTAGGCCATATACATCTCATGTAGCACATCTCATGCAAAGAAACTAGCATAGGAATGCTAAAGAACAACTTGGAAACCAATCCCAAAAAACACTTACAAGGAGATACTATTATCACAAAGGCTCATCAAAAGGTAAGAAATGCTTATTTAACATGCTTGAACACATGAAGAAATCTAATGTTAGTATGTTTGTGGGACTCTTTGCTATCCTAGGACAAAGGGATTTATTGCAAGTTGCACTATCAAATATAAGTGTGTTAAATGGGCATCCAAGTAACCAAGATAAGGTTGTACTTACTAGCACACCCCAAAATAGTAGTGGGAAGCCAAACAAAGATATCAAACCACCACCTTTTTTATGTGTCCTTGATCATAGAAGATAATTGTTGGAATTGGTTGTCATTGATGTCAACACTTGGTGAGATTTTTGCATTGATTGTATTGTTGGCATTAGTTGTCTACACTCGAGGAGATTGTTGTGATGACAACACTTGATGAGTTGTTTAGCATCAGTTGTCATTATTGACGACATTCAGTTTGGGTTGTCATTGATGTGTTGTTGATGTTCATGGTTGGATGTCATTCCTTGTTTGATGTCAAGTAAAGATCTATTGAATATGGTTGCTATCAGAGAAGATGATATCATAATGATATATTAAGATGACAATTAGAAGCATTAATATGAGGATTAGAAGTAATGTTGTTGGTGGAGAGATGTTGTTGATGGTCTCTAGTATGTTGCATTCTCTCTCCTATTTTTTCGTGAGGAAGTATGTGTTGTTACAAGAAGGTTCTAGCCTTTCCAATTTGATGGAAGTTTTTGATTCATAAATTTGTTTTGAAGGTTGTTTGGGAGAATGCTCTACATTCATCTACTATTGAAGATGTGGTCTTATGATTTGGTATTCAGTGGTTGTGCTATGTGGATGTTGCACTCCTATATTTTTTAGGTCACTAGTGTTTCCTAGGAGGTTTCTAGTAATTATAGAAGGTTGGGAGTCTTGTTGATTGTCTGAATTGGTCCAAAAAATGCTCTGCATTTCTCTACATTTATTTTTTTCTCTTGCATCTTGGTGGGTGTGCTCTCAATGTCTATGCAGTGTCTCATTTCAAATTTCATGTGTTGAAGTGGTCCACAAGTTGATCTATTAATACTCTATCTCATGATTGTGTATTATGTGTTTCTGGGATGAAGTACTTTGTCTCTATTTGGTTTGTGGTGGTTGTCAGTGGTAGGACAGAATGAAATTTTTTTTTGGAAGTGTTTTTGGATGTTCAAGGAACATCTTCCTATGATCCACACATCAGCGGTTGATCTCTTTGGTGCTACATTGTGTTTGAGTTGGTCTTTTGGGAAATTTTTGGATATCTATCCAATAGGGTATGTTCTTTTGCTTGTGCCATGTGCTTGAGGGTTTGTGTCAGCATATGAAGTTGTGTTAAGATGGATTTGGGTCCTAACCTATCTTTTTGAGAACCACATTGAGTAAATTTAGTTTCAAGTATGTTTTAGGTTGACTGGTTTTGTGCTACATATTTTATCTACATGTTTCCTTATTTCCAAATTGGGTTGATGTGTGTTAGCATGTGAGTTGTTTGGGATCACATTGGAATATGTAATAAGGTTTTTTTTTGGTACTCTCTCTCTTGGATAGGACCACACTATTTTTTTATGTCTGACTTGTTAAGATTATTGTTTATCTTTGTCTTAGATGACCTAATTGATGTTTTGTGATCTTGCAATGTATATAAATGAAAGATCAAACTAGTTGTAAAGAGAGAGAGAGGAATGTATTGAAGATCAACTAGAAGAAGTGTCAAAGTTTTTGGAAGATAGACTGGATTTTCTATAATGCCTCAATCAGCAAAGTGTATTGTTAACATAGGTTGTAATTCCTAAATCTTCATGTTTCCTGCTTTAAGATAATGAATCTCATCAGGGCCTTGTAATTTGTGTCTTTCCTTGGAGTTGTGTGTTTCAGTCTGCAATTCCCTTGTATCTTTCCCTAAGGTTGTGTGCCTTAGCCTGCAAGTTCCTGGTAGTGAGTGTAGAGTCTAAACTAGTGTCTTGTAAACTTGGTAAAAGATACACAATTAGAGGTATGACTAGTTGAAGAATCCACTTAACATTGTAAAGACTACATTAAATTGTCAACCCAAGGTTTGTAAACTTGTGACAGTGTTGCACTATATGTTCCTTCAAAGACTTGAGGCTACCTAGGCCATCATATTTAAGGTATTCTACTTGCTAGAAATTTATAGAATTGCATAACATTCAAAGAAACAAACTAGTGCTAATGGCTACAAGTGCCTATAGCTTAACCTATTATTGAACTGTTGCTTGTAAAGAATTACTATACTAACACAAAACTGGTCAAGACTAGTAACTAAACTTATTCTAACCTATGGAGTACTTCATATTAACAAAATTCATGCATGCTCATGAACATTCATTACTGAAATCAAAGTATGAGGATCTATTTTTCTTTACATGCAATTTATGAAACAATGATAAATAGAAATAACTACTAAAAGAAATAAAATTGTTATAAATGTAGTGAATAACAGTTACCTTGAGTGGCCTGCTCAAGTGGTTATCTTCACTTAACTAGAACCAAATCTAAAGATAAGATTTTATGCATCCATGTGAAAGTGAACTTTATTCATTACACATCACAAAAGGTTACACAAAATCTTCTTCATAGATTGTATTCAATGAAAATCATTCTAAATAATCAACATGTCTGTAAATGATAAATGAAAATGAAATGTAACTATTAACAAGATACTGAAAATCAACTAACTTATCTAAGAACTCAACCATCGGCTACATACAAGAATAGGGGAGTTTATTCTAAGCAACAACTAATTGCAATCATTAACTACAACTCCTAGATATCATAGTATATTTAATATTGAATTGTTCAAACTATAACTAAAAAGAAAGAAGAGTTCTAATAGAACCAAACTCTGTAAAATAAATTTTCATGTAAAACACACTAATAGTTATCCAAAATCCTATTAACAAAATAATTCTTCTCCTCCAACTCTTTATTAACTTGTCATAATGATGCATAATTATCTCCACATGGTAGTTATTACATTCAACTTGATTTGGCACTTCCCATGTTTCGTTGTCCAAGTCTTCCTTTTGTTGAGGGTTACAACTCTAGCTACTGTGGGCTACAGTGTCCTATTGGGCTACAAGAGGTTAATAGGCCAAAACATACACATAAATATAACTACCATGATTAAACACATAATTCCATCCACATTTCATACATACTCACATACAAACCTTGCAGTGCTACTATATCATAACTATATTTCCATTACTATGATTTAAGTCTAAGGATGTATACACATGAAAAAGATAGCATAACATAGAATTATTGTACTATGAAAGGATTGTCTAATAGTGTCTGAAAGTAATCATAAAAACAACAAAAATAGGCCAATAATTAAACCCATCAGTGAGCCATATTATAACTTTTGTAAGCAATGAGCTTCATATGTTGTGATTTTACTCTCACAATGGTTTTCCCTCATTAGTTTTTCAACATAAATCTAGTGTTATCTTGTGCATGTGTGTTCTTTTTTCATCTTTCATTGTTGTTGATCTAGTTAAGGTTTGAATTGTTATATATTTCATAACTGAGGATTGTTGACATTGTTAAGGAATTAAATTGCTACATCTTTCTTTATTGGTGATCTATTTGAGGGTTTTCTGATCTATTTAAGAAGTTTGAGTTTGCATTAGGCTAAAGGGTTTAAGTTTTGAAAAGACTGATTCACCCCTCCTCTTAGTCTTCGGGTGTGTTAAACAATAACCTTGTTCATAATTGTATGATTGATTCAAGGGCTAGTAGTTTTGTTATGCTTAAACAAATTACAAATAAGTTGGGTATTTAATACCAATCTCTTGAAAAAGGGGTAGTCCAACTTGATGGAAAAATTTTCAATAATGTAGGGGTTGTTAAAAATTGAGTCCTACATTGCAGGCATGTCCTAAATTTTCCATTCCATAAAATATTTATGTGATTGAATTGCCACCTTACTTTGCTATATGTCTTTTAAGGGATTTCACTGCTAAAATAGGTGGATATCTATATTTTGATTGGTCACATACGTTGTTTACAATAACATATGGAACCAAAGTGACCATTAAATTTGAACCCATAGCAAATAATCACATAGAACCATATGTATCTTGTATTACTAATGCCAACTATACTATTTTTTACCATGATGAACATATTGTTTCTCAAAAGCCAAGCACACAAACCGAGAACATTGTCAATATCATATTAGATGAATGGGAAACTAAAAATATTGAAGTTGACCTAAATAAGAATTTGGAAGAAGTTGGTTTGGGTGTTTATATGATTCATGAACAAGATTCCATCATTCCTAGCCTTCTAAAGGAGGATGAATAAGAACATGAACAACAACAAAATGAGGTTTGGAAATGTTTTTTTGATGGTTCAAGGAGTAGGAATGGAGTTGGTGGGGGTGATATTATTATATCCCCTCAAGGTGAAAACTACTACTCAAATTTTTGTTTTAATTTTAGTTGTACTAACAACAAAGTTGAATATGAAGCCCTTATCTAGGGTTTGGAGTAGGCAAGAAAAAGAAAAAGAAACTGCCTACAAGTTTTTGGTGATAGTGAAATGATTGCAAACTAGGTAAGGGATTTCCATGTGACTAAAAATGATTTTATCAAGTCCTATAAGCATATGGTATGTGATATTATAGAATAATTTGATGCTTTTAATTTTTTATCCATAACTAGAAATCATAATAGAAACATTTTGATAAGTTGGTTGCCATAGGTTCCCAATTTGATATTCCAAATGAGATTAAAAAGGATAAGGTGCAATGGTATATTAAGGTGGTAGTAAGGCCATATATTCCTAATAATAATGTCCATTAGCAATTCTTTGAAAGTGATGAATGGGTTCTTAGGTTTTTGCTTGAAGAAGTTGAGTTTTTAGCTAGAAACCAAGAAAAGTTACAATAGTTTGGTGATCAACTAGAAACGAGAAAAACCAACATGCATGTCATGGAAGATCACTATGAAGAGGTGCAAATCTTCAAAGGTAAGCTTCTTAAGATTGGTAAGCTTTGTTCTAAGGAGGATAAATAAGCTTTTATTTCTTTATCAAGATTTCCATGACATTTTTTCTTGGGAATATTATGATTTAAAATGATTTTACCCAAATTTTTCCCAACATACCATTGAGCTTGATCCAAATGCAAAATTGTTAAGGAAAAATAAAAGGCCTTTAAACCCCAAGCTTGAGCCACTCATGAAAACATAACTGAATAAGCTAATTGAGAGTAATATCATTTTACCCAATCAAACACACCTCATGGGTTTCCAACCTAGTTCATATTAGGAAGAAGAGTGGAGAACTAAGATTTTGTGTTGATTTTAGAGACTTGAACATGGCCGAGCACTCAAAGACCATTACCCACTGCCCTCTATGGAGTAGATATTGCAAGTTGTTGCATGTTCTAAGAGGTTTTCCTTACTTGAAAGTTATTTTTGGGTACAACCAAGTATTAGTGAAAGAGTAAGACTGGTATAAGACAACCTTCACCACCAAGTGGGGAACAATGACTTACAAGAAAATGCCTTTTGGTTTGTCCAATGCTAGGGAAACCTTTCAAAAGGAAATAGATATGGCTTTTCAAGGCCTCATGAACAATATTGTACTTGTATAATTGGATGACATTATTGTTTTCTCCAAGGATGCAAAGGAACATTTCACTCACTTAAGGTATATTTTTGATAGGTGTAAAGAGTTTGCAATATCACTCAATCCAAAAAAAAATCATTTTTGATGTTTATGAAGGTAAGTTGCTTGGCAATATGGTGTCAAAACATGGTGTGGCCATTGATCCTGAAAGGGTGAGTGCTATTTTGGCCTTACCTCTATTGATCCATAAAAAAAGGTTTTCAAATAGTCCTTGGAAAAATCAATTTTGTTAGGAGGTTTATACCTATTGTTTCTGATTTATTGAAGCCACTAACACCTATGTTGAAGAAAAATGCAAGTTTCAATTGGTCAAGAGAAGGAAAGGACAATTTTGAAGCCATTGAAAAAGCCATAACAACAACACCAACACTTGTAAATCCTAATTTTTCCAAAGATTTCATATTTTATGCTTATCGAAACATGGATACCATTTCAACTATGCTAGTGTAGAAAAATGAAGAAAACTCAAGGTGCAACCAATAACATTTTTTAGTCAAGTTCTAGAAGGTTATGAGAAAAGGTACACTTTTATTGAGAAACATGTTCTTGCTATGATTAGAAGTTTTAAGAAGTTTAGAAATTTTGTTTCTAATAAGAAGATTCAATTGATGGTTGCTCACCCAATTGTTAAAGAATTCTTGTTGAGTAAATATTTGAGTGACAAAAGGGTTGGGTGGATCATAAAAGTGATGGAGTATGATGTGGAAATAAAGGTCACAAAGTTGGTAAGAGGTAAAGGACTATGTGAATAGATAGCTTGTAGGTTAGAAAATGATAAAGAAACTCAAGAGGAAACTGTCCTCATGACAAATAATGAGCCACAAACTGTTGCACCTGATGAGTCCAATTTATTGTTCAATTTTGATAGAGTTTATTATCCATTTGTTGTAGTTTTAATTGAACTTGATACTTGGATGTTGACATTTTCATGTTATTTCCTCAAAACCATGGGTATAGGACATAAGCTTATTTTTGTAACCTTTAAATGACATTGACATGCTATATGAACTATCTATGTTAATTTTACATGTAGATTAATGAATGCTACTTTAAGATAGTTGTAGAACCCCAATCCTAGTACCTGCAAAGCACAATAAACAAACACATTATAAGATCATATGCAAGAAAGAATCAAGATTCCCCATGAAATCCATTTAAATTGCAAAGAATAATAAATGAGATGAAGAACATAAACAAGCATAAACAAAAGCTATCAAATCCTATTCAAATGCAAAGAAAACTCTTGCTCCCATGGGGGAATTGGTGCCAATTTGATGTGAAAATTGGCCCTTTCCCAAATCCTATGATGCAAGATTGATGAGTGATGAAGAGTGATCCACTTTTTTGAAGATTCAAGTGTGCTCCATGATGAAAAACCTGCATAACCTAGCTAAGACTTTGATAAATGGATGAAAAATGCTAATGCTTGAGGATGAAATTGAGTATAGTAAGCTTGCTTAAATTGTGGATGATAAAATGAGGAGAGAAACCTCTTATTTATAGAATGATAAGATGGAGAAATCCCCTAAATGAAGCAATGTGGGACTAACTTTCAACCAATGGCAAGATGCCACTTGTCAAGAGATGAATGGATGAAGGATGTGCACATTTTGATGAATGTGCCCATAAATGTATTTAGGTGAAATTTGAAAATAATTAAATGACATGGAAGAGGGAAAACAACTACTTGACCAAAGGAGAGATCAGGCCAGAGCAGAGTGGGACCTAGCCATTTTGTAGAGATAGGTCATAGAGCTACAGGAAATAGTTGAGATGGGTTGATGGAAATAACTAGAGAGTATGGTTGCATCCTCCTCTTGGAGCACAATATTGCTCTAAGCATATAGGGAGGCCATCTAGGAGGTTGACTACTATAGGTTACATTATTACCAGGTCGTGCCTAGACCAGGCCAAGTCCCAGACTTCTCCCAAAGGATAGAGCACAGACCTATAGAGAATCACGAAGAGAGAGCAAGTGGCGAGGGTAGAAGCAAGGAAGGCTAGGCCCATTTTTTATCGAGTAGGATTCTTTTTGTGCCCCATGGGCTTGTTTTTGATAGCCCTAGTGGTCCCTTGTATTTATTGACATACACATGTACATTGATCCAATTTTTTATACCATGACAATGTATATTTTGATGAGATATATGATATGAGATGACGATGTTTTGATGCGATATGATATGTCCTATCTATACTTTATGCTATATGGATGTTTTTTACTTTCTATATGCTATGCGATGCAATGATGCTATGATGTTATGATGTGCCTTATGTTCTATGTGATGATGCTAATGTGATGAGATGCTATCTTTTTTTATATCTTTTCTACTATGATATGCAAGATGTAATGATTATGTGACTAACAGATCTATATTATGCTCCTATTGGATGAAATGTAATCTTTTTCCTTATTTTTTTCTTGTACATTATATGGTGATGTATTTATATGATGCTTATGATGATGCTACTTATGCATGTGGTCATGAATTTTATGACAATATTTACGATATGGTATGATGGATGCAAATGCTTATAATAACGAATCTATATTATGCCAATGATGGAAATGAAATGTGTGTGATATGATTTAACATTTCTATATGATATGATATGTAGTATGCTAACGGTTTGTGGATGCAGGATGAATGCAACGATGATAGTGATTTTTTATTCACTTCCATGGTACCGTGTTAGTGCGAAAAGCAAGAGGTGGAAGAAAATAAGAAATTCCAACAAGACATGAGACAATGATAATGATGATGATTAATTGCCAAGGAGTTGGGATTTTCAAAGGACCAATTATCTTAAGTTTGATTACTCATGTAGGCACAATGCATCAAGGTATTAAGAACTAGGATGGCGTTGCACCTAGTGTGATGGAATTTGACTTGACAGTTAGATAGGAGTACTCCTATTCACACTTGGCATACAAAACCTTATTCAAAATGTAGTTAAGATATTTCAAACATCTCAAGCCAAAATATAGGAAAGAAAACCTTCCCATGTGGTCAGCAATATATCTAAAATGTCCTCCCTACATTTAAACAAAGTGTGCATGACCAAGTTATATTACAAGAATATCCAACAAGCACAACAAACAAAAAGATAATGTTCGTTGCCCCATTCCTATCTCCCTAAATCCTTTTTTTTAGACATCATCGAGAGGTCTTTGGAACGAGTGTGATAAGATAAATCAAAATAAAAAGATAAAGTAAACAAACAAGCTAATGTTCTTCAATACCGCTAGCCAAGACTAAACTACAGTGATGCTTGATGTTGATGTCCATTGTAGAAAGGATGCATCCTAGGACATGATGATATCAGATTATTTTGATATGGGACTTGATTGGATGATAGGATATTAACACAAAAAGTTGATCAACTTGTTTAAGTACTGGCCTAGACCTGAGATTTTGACATTTTGGTTTTCACCTTTTTGATCTGCTAGACTTGTTTCTGACTATTGCACCAAAGATTGAGGATGATGATGACTTATTATGAATGATGTTTATTGTGGGTGAAAATGAGATGAGACAGATGGATTTTTTCAAATATTTAGATGTTTTTGGAGTTTTCTGAACCGTTTTGAGGCTGTTTTTGATATTTTTGAGATTTTTTCAAATGTTTTGATTTTTTTATTTTCAAATGTTTTGGGGTTTTCTAAAATTTTGACCAAGAGACTAACCTAAAGACCTATCCTAGGGGCCTCAGGGGCTGATCAATAGATTATCCTTGCCTACGTTATACATGCAGAGACCACGTAGTTTGACTGATGCAAACTCGATTATTTGATGTGATATGATGTGATGGATTGCCAATTTATTATGGACTCCTAGAGGATTGACCTAAATTCTCGAGGGATAATTAGAGATCAACCTTTCCTACATTCAAAACTTAAAGATCCATAGTTCGATAAGACGACTTTGTTTTTTATTTTTTTGACTAACTTTTTGATCTATTTTTGGATTTT
>VDFB02359307.1:0-26680 GCA_007258455.2 Sequoia sempervirens
ATGATTTGTGATTAACTGTCATGGTACCATGTTAGCACGAAAATCAAGAGATAGAAGAAAACAAGAGATTCCAACAAGACACAGAATAATGATAATGATGATGATTACTTGTCAAGGAGTTGAGATTTTCAAAGGACCAATTATCTTATGTTTGATAACACATGTAGGCACAATGCATCAAGGTATAAAGAACCAAGATGGCATTGTACCTAGTGTGATGGACTTTGACTCAACAATTAGACAGGAGTACTCCTATTCACACCTAGCATATAGAACCTTATTCAAGATGTAGTTCGGATATTTCAGATATCTTGGGCCAAAACATAGGAAAGCAAGCCTTCCTATGTGGTCAACAAGATACCTAAAACACCCTCCCTACACCTGAACAAAGCATGCATGACCAAGTTATTTTACAAATATATCCAACAAACACAGCAGATAAAAAGATAATGATCATTTCCCCATTTCTATCTCTCTAAATCTTTTGATTATACATCATCAAGAGGTCTTTGGAATGAGCGCAATAATATAAATCAAAAGACAAAGATAAAGTAAACAAACAAGCTAATGTTCTTCAGTATCGCTAACCAAGACTAAACTATGGTGATGCCTAATCTTGATGTCCATTGTAGGAAGGATGCATCCTAGGACATGAAGATATCAGATGATTTGATATGGGACTGATTGGATGATAGGCTATTGACACAAAGAGTTGACTAACTTGCTTATGTATTGACCTAGACTTGAGATTTTGACGATTGAGTTCTCACTTTTAACCTGCTAGACTTGTTTCTAACTATTTCACCAAAGGTTGGGAATGATGATTGTTTTATTGGGAGTAATGTTTATTGCGAGTAATGTTTATTGCGGATGAAAGCGAAATGAGATGGATGATGGAAGCGTAATGGATGGATGATGCAAAACAAGCCATGAAGATCCTGTTGGATGGAAAGTGCTTATTTACAAAAGTTTTTCGACCTGAAATGTTTTGCTCCTGATATTTTTTTTATAGCTCCTCTTGAGTTGGTTTTGATAGACTTGCAAATGATTTAAGGCATCCATACACCGCTCATCCAATAGCTCCATCTCATTCAGTCTTGATACTCGGTATTCCTCATCCGTGATGAGGTTTTACAATGATATTCTAAGTGACGAAAGCTTGATCTTCATAGGTAATATGGCTTTTGATCCATAGACCAGGGAGAATGGGGTGGCGTCAATGGATGTGCAGATGCTGGTTCGATAGGCCCAGAGGGTGGGATTTAGCTACAGATTTCAGTCACGACCTGCATCATTGACTATCTTTTTGAGGATTTTCAGGATGGTTTTATTGGTGGATTCTGCTTGTCCATTTCCTTGGGGATAATATGGTGTGGAGAAACGATGTTGGATTTTGAATTTGTCGCAAAGGTCACGAACCTCCTAATTCTTAAAAGGTGTCCCATTATCTGAGATAATAGCTTGGGGAACACCATAGCGGCATATGAGGTAGTTCAGGATGAATTTTGATATCTGCTTTCCAATGATGTATGTCATTGGTATGGCTTCCACCCACTTTGTGAAGTACCTACTTTGTGAAGTACCTAGTGGCGGTTATAATAAACTTGTGGCCACTAGATGAGGTGGGAGTGATTTTTCCGACGAGATCGAGCCCCCACTGTGAAAAGGGCCATGGTGTGATGATGGGATGAAGTTCTTAAGCTGGAGCATGGATGAGGTCCCCATGCTACTGACATTGTAGACACCTTCTGACGTAGTCATGTGCTTTCCTTTCCATAGTAGACCAATAATACCCCGTCCTCAGCACTTTCTTGGCCAAGGTCATTCCACTTGAGTGTGAACCACAAATACTACTATGCACCTTAGTTAAGATAGTCAATGCCTCCTCAACATTTAGGCACCGTAATAATGTTCCTTCTATTATCCTAAGGTAAAGGGTGTTTCCTAGGATGACAAATCGAGATGCTTTTCTTAACAAAGGTTCATTTTAGGCTTGAGGGTAAGTCAGCAGGTAGGACCCCTATTCATAAGTAGGTATAAATGTCATGGTACCATGGATCACTAGGACCAAGGATTTCACACACAAATTCTGACTCTGATACCTCAAATGCGGGCACAAGAAGCTGCTCTACCAAGAATTCATGTTTCAAGATGTTGCGAGGGATGTCCAATAAGGATCCAATAGTTGCCATGGCATCTGCTACTCTGTTGTTGGCTCTGGGAATTTTCTCAAATGTGATATCAATGAATCATTCTTTGAGGCTCTCTACCAACTTCTTGTATGGAGTTACCTTATCATCCTTTATTTGGTACTCATCATTCACTTGATTTATTATCAGTTGGGAGTCTCCATATACTTTGAGGGTCATGATGTGCCACTGCACTTCTATACTAAGACCTATGGTTAAAGCCTCGTACTCTGCAATGTTATTAGTGCAAGGGAATTCAAACTTGTATGATCTAGGTATACAATCGCCTTGTGTGGTGATGAAAAAGACACCAACTCTTGATCCATGGTGCATGTATGAGCCATCAAAGTACAATTTCCAGTGGTCGGCTATGCTGAGATTAAAGATAGATTCATCTGGAAATTCTGATGAGTGGATTCTCTGAATAGATGGGTGCTTCTACAAGCTAATCTACGATCACTTGGCCTTTGATTGCTTTTTGTTCTACATACTCGATGTCGTACTTTGATAGTATCATGACCCATTTGGCCATCCTTCCTGTGAGCATTGTTTTTTATAGTAGGTACTTGAGGGGGTCGATTTTGGCGATGAGTTTTATTTTGTGTGCCAACATGTAATGTCTGAATTTCTGTGAAGCAAAAATTACTGCTAGACATGCTTTTTCGATGAATGAGTAATTTAACTCATTCCCGACCATTGTTCTATTGATATAGTAGATGGCCCTTTCTGCCCATTTTCATCGTGTTGAGCTAGGAGAGCTCCAAGGGTTGTTGTTGTTGCTGACACATAGAGGATTAATGGCTTTCTTGGGATTGGTGGCATGAGGACTGGAGGTGTGAGTAGATATTCTTTGATTTTGTTAAAGGATTCTTCACATTTTTCATCCCATTTGTACACTACTCCCTTGTGAAGTAGGTGAGAATATGAGTTTTGCTTGTTTACCAATTGTGCTATAAATTTACAGATGGACTGAAGCCTACCTTGGAGGCCTCTCAACTGTTTCAATGCTTTGGGTGCCTCCATCTCGAGGATTGCTTTTACCTTTGCAGGATCTATTTCAATGCCTCTCATAGATACTATGTATCCCAGTAGCTTTCCTGATTGTCGTTGAAGCGCACTTCTTTGGATTTAATGAACCTTATTGTTGTGCAATTTTGCACACACGCCCCACTTGGAGTGGGGACCCTTTTTTTTTGGTGTCTTGACCTTTGGTTCTATCGGATTTATCATTCTAGGGTCTTGACATGTTGGTCTTGCCCGCTTGGACCCTCCCTTGAGGTTGGAATTGAATGAAATTAGGTTTTTGGCCAGGTCCGGGTTTTCACCTGGATCCAGGATTTTCCATCGCTGGCGGATTTTTCCGGGCTCTGGTTCCTTGTCCGTTTCTGGCTGGATTCTCCGATTCCGGGTTTCTTCCTGACTTCGGGATTTTCCGGACCTGTCGGATTTTCCTGGATTCTGCCAAAATCCCGATCTTCCTGATTTCCCCGGTTTCTGCATTTCCGCGGAATCCGTGTTTCCACGCATGTTGGGATTCTCCGAAATTTCGCTTGGGGCTCGGGTTTCCGGACTTGTCAGAAATGTCTTGTCGCGCATTAATGGTTGAGGTACCTTTGCTCAGGCGGGTATAAGGTCGAATTTAGGGCATTTTCAGTTTCATTCTGACTTCATTGCTTCCTTAATTTGCTCTGGCGATTTAGAATTTCCATTTGGAGCTTTGAGAACTGATCTTGGTTTGTTTGCGCGGGGATTTCTTGAGTTCTTGTGCCGGTATTTCATTGTTCGAACGTGTTTACCGCGTGGTTGACTTTCTGAGCCTGGATTCTGTTTGCTTCGATCCATGGTATGTATTCATTGCCCTTCCGTTTGCTTGCATGATGATTGAGGGTTTCTTGCCTTGGGTATCGCTGGAATTGGGTCGGCCTTTGATTTGATTTTTATTTTGTATTTATAGAGTCGGAGTCCGTCCTGTTTTATTTTGAAACCTCATTTTCCTTGCTTTGCGAATTCCATTCGTCCGTGAGATGACGTATCTATCCTTTAGACGGGATTCTGGGTCGGAGTGCTTAATTGTTTCAGGCGCAAAATATGTTTTGTGCGAATTAAGGTTTCCTTTGGTGATTCGGCCCAGGACGAGAATTTTGTTGTGCTTGAGTGGCTTTTGCCCCATATCATGTTGGCCTCCCGTCTTATTCGAATTAGAAGGCTTTAGGTAAATCTTTAACCGATATTTTAAAACCTTAAAACTTGTTCTGGTTTTAATGGCGGATGGTTTGATCATTCGGATTAGGGCATCTTTATTTTCATGTGGGGATTCATCCTTTGCGTGCTTTCGAGGGGTCTAAATCCTTGGCGTCCCGAGTCTTGTTGCTTGTCATCGGTTTTGTGATCATTCGAGATCGGGTAGGGATGATCCTGTGATCATTCGAGTTTTGGTTTGCATTCGTCATTTTTTCGGGTTTCCGAGGTCGTCGCGGAATTTCCTCGCTCCCGGATTTTCCCGGTTTGGGCTTATTCCGCGGGTTGGGGTTATTCCCGGTACATTTAAGCTGTCCGCGAAAATCCGTCCCATCCGGATTTTTCCGGATTTCCTGTCTGGCTCCGTTCTTTTGATATTTCGATGATAGGATTAATGGAATGAGTGTCTAATGTTTATTTCTTGTTGCCAATAAATGCATTTGATAATTATCCTTTGATTTTCCATGCGCATTAATGATTTATTCGACTAATGATGCTTTGGCAGCAGGAATCCGTCTGGGTCGGATTTTTCCGAAATTCCGCCCCGACGGTATTTTCCCGGATTGTGTGATTTTCCCGGACTGTCTGATTTTTTCGGATCTCGATGGATTAATAATTAGCAATGGATTTTGATGGATTTACATGATTTGTGCTAACCTTTTGAATTGGAATATGAATAATAATTGGATTCTAATGACGATTTTTGGATGTGTAGGCCGAATCAAGCAAAGCTACTACTGGGAAGTCCAAAGGCGGTGCAGGGGCATCTTCGATTTCTGAGACAGAGCGGTTGAGACTGGATATGAAGAATCAGCTCCCGGAAAGCAGGGTGTCCTCCGTGTGGGCCGAGGTATCTGACACGAATGTTGGTGCCTGGCGCTATGAGGAGTTCAAGCAGAGAGCGGCTGAGAAGGAACAGTCAGCTTTGAGACAAGGAATGATGAATTCTGGATTAGTGCATGTGGCAGGGTTCCCTCCGGCGGTTCAATGCTATGAGTTAATTTTGGAATGTGCAAGACAATATGCGTTTGATACCCAGATGGTGGTCAGTACTGAGGGACGAGTCTTGGCAAACTTCAGTCCGGCTTCCATTGCGCGAACTTTCAGCATGCCTGATCTTCCTTCGGTCTGTGCTTTGAACATTGACACTGCCAGGACCTATTACGAGAATGAGCCAACCAAGGCTCAGCAGATCATCAATTCATGGCTGGAGAAGCCAAAATCTCACCACTCCAAGTTGCCCAAACAGCTGCATAGGGTGAAATTCAGGTCGGACGTGTATGATGCCATCACACTGTTGAGCAGGGTGGCTGGACTGAGAACTGCAGGGGTATTGGAGAATTGGATGGTCCATGTGATCACCAAGATGAGCCAGGGGACAAACTATCACTGGGCAGGACTCATTAGTGCAGAGATTGACAAACAACTGAGAAATGTCCTGGAAGCAAAGAAGTTTAATATGTCTTCTTACATTGTGTATGTGCTGGCCTTTTCCTACCCATACAAAGGCTTGACTCCGAGGGGAACCATTGGGCAGAGCATAATCTATGAGGTTTATCCAGAGCTGCATTTGGGACATAAGGATTACAGGAGGACAAATGATGCATTCACAATGCACATTACCCGGACACTTCAAAATGCAGAACATATCAGATTATCCGATGGAGCTAGGGGACTAATCAAGAACTACGGAGCATGGTTTATCCAGTTCCCTACATTCACCTACCTCCGGATTGATGGATGTCCAGTTGCCCCTTACAGGTTGCCTCGGTATCCCACTGACCATATTGTGCTGTTGGAGGTTGTGCGCCAGATTTGCGAGTTTGATGCAGTTGTGAAGAAGGAAAAGCACAAGACAGGATTCAGAGGAGACTTCCCTCTTGGGATTGGTGTAGGGGAAGTGTGCCCATCTATTCAATCGGCTCACACTGCAGGTGAGGAGTTGGCAGCTTATGGATTCCCTTTCCATTCGAAGAGAATAAACTTTGATATCACAGGAGAGGCCCAAAGGAGGGCGACCCGGGAATATAGGCATAAAGAGGACTTAGAAGACTACTGGGTCAATATCAAGGATGACCTTGATGCACGGAAGAAGAGGTATTCCCGGCTGCCTGTAGAAGCCATTAGACAATACAATGTTAAGCTGATTCCGGATCAGCTTGATGATGATGGAAAGTTGGTTCAGGACCATGTCTACGAGCCCATAAAGGACAGGTCAGTTGCGGACATAGATTGGAATGAGCCTGAGGTGACAGAATTGGAGGACCTGATGGCTCCTGTGTTGAGATTCACCTTCTCTTGGGTCAAGCATAAAGTCTGGGAGTTGGAGAACGCTAAAGTAGCTTGCACCTTTGACTTGATGGGGAATCTCAACCCCATGTCAACTTCTGAGGAATCCGGGGAAGAAGACCCCAAAGGGAAATCAGCAAAGACCTCACCATTCAAGATTAAAGTCAGAGGTCCTAAAGGGGCTGAGCCTGCAATGAAGAGGAAACCAATTGGAAAACGCAGGTAGAAGACCCTGACCATCAGCAAGTCCTCGGATGAGGAAGAAATGGAGAAGGCTGAAGAGGAGGATGCTCCTCCACCGCCCAAGAAGACAAGAACTACAAGGACACTCAAGAAGAAGGAACAGACTGCTTCGGAGGATGAACCTCCAATTGTAGATGTGGAGAGCTCCGGAGGGGAGAAAACCAAGGTATATACTAGAAAATCAAGAACTCCTTCTCCTAAGGATGTGACACAGCAGAAGGACTCTCCTCCAACACAACCAGTTGACGAGCAGGACAAGCCTGTTTCCCCTCTGCTAAGTGCACCAGAACCGGAAAATCCAGAGGAACAGGGAATTAGCGGGGAGGCCGAGCAGTTCAAGGAAGGAACACTGTACAGTGAAGCGGCCGAGCTTGAGGAAGAAACAGAGGAAAGGCACACTTCTCCACTGGTGCAGTACGAGGATTCTCCGGAGAGTGAGAAAGGCCGCGGATCACCTGGGCTGGAGGGAAACATACCTGCTAGGACTCCATCACCAGTCCTTCAGGAATTGGGACTTGGGGAGGCTGATCGAGGCGAGCGGAGTCCAGAGAAAGAGGATGACAAAGCAACAACTGAGGAGGAGGTCGAGGTGACAGCCGCGGAGGAAGTGAAAGTGACAGAGGATCCGGGAGAAACAAGATCAGAAGGAATCCGGACAGACCCTGTAGCTCCGGACTGGGTGGAAAAGGAAATTGCCCGGAAGAAACAAGTAATTGTTGAGGACACTCCGTTGGATTGGGATGAAATGCTGTCCCAGATCGGCAAAGGAAAGAAGAAGAAGGTCGCTAAGGTGATTTCCCGGGTAGAAAGGGATGAAGCACACAACAGGGTAGTTCACATCGCCACCCCTGCAGCAGATAAAATGAGGGATGATATAACGGGCCAGGACTACAATGTCCAAACTATTAATCTCGGCCCGGCCTCCCTAGAGCAAGACATTGAGGAGTTTGAGGGGTCGAGTGCCATAATTGTTGACAGGCTGAAGAAGGAGACCCAATCCAAACGGGAGCTGAAGAGAGAAAACGAAAGATTGAGGAAATGTTTAGAAGAGGTAATGAAGCCTCTACAGTCTCTCCATCCATCCTCTTCTGCTACTCCGGTTTTCTGCCTAGGGAGACAATCTCCGGAATTGAAAAGATGAAGGCCTCCGTTCAAGCTGCCACTGATTGGCTGATGGATGTCCAGACGAATGGGGATAATGCTATTAAGGAGATCTTGTCTGTGGGCAAGGATGCAGTCCGGGCAAAAGAACTGTTGGAACAGATCTTGTCTCAGGATAGGGGTGATGTAGATCTCCTGTTGCAGAAATCAAGGACTATCCTGGGGCATGGAAAAGAGCAGTTGGTTAAGGATGGAATCCTTCCCTCTTCCGGATTGGATGAACCATGGGAGTGGTTTGAGGCATTGCAGATCAGACAGAAGGCATTAAAGAAGATACAAAAACGAAGGAAATCAATTGATGGTGACCTGACATCAGTTTATGACGGATGCATTGCCTTCTTTGAGGTAATGACAGGGAGGAAGAAGATAGCTCCCAAGTATTTGAGCCATGAGCAATTGAAGGAGTGGTGGCATGAGATTTATGCCCCGGATTCTGATGGAGCTGTCACCGCCCACTTACTTGATGATGCAGCCCCATACTTGGCGGTGATGGATAGATACATGGCCGGTAAGGAAGACTGGATTAAAGTTGTCGAGCGGTCCAAGGAAGAGATAGATTCAATTAAATGTCGGCTCAGGGTTTTGCCATTGCCACCTATTGCTGAGCTGGATAGAATATTCTCGAGTGTCCAAGGGACGTCAGTGCAGAAGAAGGACAAGGGGAGTGGCAGTTAATGCTCAAGTTCGAGATTTGTGCTTCCCTATTATCATGGGGCATGCATTGGACCAGACTTCCTTGAGGACTGTGCCTTGGCCGACTTGGATGATGGCATTAAATGTGTGCCTTAGTTTGTTTCCTTGGCCGACCTGTTTTGGCGGTTTTTATTATTTTGTAAAATGTTTGGCTGGGCCGACATGTTTTGGGGGAAATTTGATATAAATAGGCATTCTTGCCTCATTGTAAGGGTTAGACATTGGTTAGCTGAGCAGTAATAGAGATAAGCAAGAGCAATAGTTAGATTTTCTTAGTCTTTTCTTGAAGCAAATACTGTATCAGAACGGTTGAATTGTTGCAACATTTGGTGATTAATACAATTGAAGACATTGTGGTTTTCCTGGTGAAATCCTTTGTGTTATTTCATCTTGCATGGTTCCTTTGTTCTATCTTTTAAATTGCTTGAAGATTTAGGGTTTAGTACTCAGAAGTAAATTAGTTTTGGTTGGATAAATGATGTTTGTGGTGTCATATCTGGAATGTTTGTAGCTATCTCTGGTCTATACTCCCAGTAACTATCTGATTGTAGTAGGCTGGTAAAGTCAACCTGGACCGTATATTCAGTGTGCTCAAGTTCGATTGTAGATGCAAGTCTATGATTTGAAAATTTAAATACCTCAGAAGATTGCACTGTTCTTGTAAGATTGCATTGTGGGTCGATCAGGAATTGGTTATTTGAGATAGGTCCATTCCACATATATGTCATTTACATTGCTTGTCCTTGCAGTAGTTTAAGTTTTATTACTTCCTTGCATCCCTACCTTTTGCTGTTTCTTTAATTATTCAGTTAGATTTAGGATTCAAGATCACCATATTGTCAAATCTGATAAATTGAAAGGATACAGTTTGCTTGTAGTAAGGTCCGATTGTGATTACCAGCATTTCACATTTTATCTGAGTTGTTTTATGCATTGTTATGACCTAACACCCGAGAGACCTTGGGGTGATTTTCAGTGATTTATTATTGAAGATAACCTTTCAAGAGAGATAGGATACTATATTCTGTCTGAGTTGTTGCTGTGCAGAAAACACCATCAACACTTATATTCCTCTAGCATGTCGAAAATAGCACTCAAGGGCTATGTGATCTTTCCTCTTTCTGGATTTTGCTAGTATGTCACCAACGTAATCTTCGACAGTTTTCTGGATCATGTCATGAAATATTAGCATCATGGCTCTTTGGTAGGTGGCCCCTGCATTCTTTAGACCGAATGGCATCATATTCCAGCATTAAGTCCCCCATGGACAAGTGAAGGCCGTTTTGTGTTGGTCTTCTTTAGAAATAATTATTTGGTTGTACCCCGAGAAACCGTCCATTAGAGAAAGCATTTCATGTCCACAATCATGTCAATGTTAGGCAATGGGAATTCATCCTTCGAACATGCTTTGTTTAGGTCTCTGAAGTCTGTGTAGATTCGAATGCCCCCATCATATTTTGAAACAGGAACCAAATTCGACACCCACTCTAGATAGTCTATTGGTCGTATGAATCCTACATCAAGTAGCTTCTTCAATTCCATTTTGACTAGTAGGGCAATCTGAGGATGCATCTTCCTCAATTTTTATCTGACAGGTTTTGCTTAAGGGTAGACTGCTAGGTGATGAACCACAATTTATGGATCGAGCCCGAGCATGTCCGCATAGCTCCGTGTAAAGTTAACTTATTGTTCTCTTAAGAAGGTAGCAAGGATTTCATGTTCTTCTGATAGTAATGACTCTGCATAGAATGTGATGTACGGGGTCTCCTCTGTTCCCAAGTTAACTGGATTGCATTTTTCAGCTAGGACCACTGATTTTCCTTGATGGAGAGCTCTGAGAGGAAGATTAAATCCCCCATCCTCGAGTGCCTTAGAGATGTTTTCAGCATCGGATGTGTCCTTTCTTTTTACTATTTTCAGGTCGGAGAGTGCCACGGTGTGGTTTTCACTTAAGGACCTAGAGATTATTCTTAGTTTTTCGATTTTGTGACTGAGGGATTCAATCATTTCTCCATAATATGCATGTTTATCCAACTTGATGGTGAATCTTTCTTTGTGATCCCCACATGGAATATTATCCCGCAATCCCATGAATTCTGAGAGCACCTCATCATTTTCGAGTGTGTCAAGAATTTTCGGTCCTTGTTGGTCATGACCAATGAGTTGGGGATATATTAGGCAGATTTCATGGGATTGGTTTTCAGACTCATAGGATAAGGTGCTAATCATGAGAAGGGTGGTGTACTTAAAAATCCTAAGTAGGTTGGTTATGGGGTCTTTGTCATCACTACTGCTGCAGACATCGGTTATGTCAAATATGAAATTTTCTATGACTCAGCCAATAGATACAAGTGGAGTTTGACTGTTGTTTGCTGAGGAGTTTTGACCTTTTTAACTGGGGGATTTCGGCCATGTTTGGTTATACTCGGAGGGGTACATCCAAGGCCATTATTTCTCATTCGTATCTCGAGAATGAGGGGTATTAGAAGCCCGTTGTCATTTTGTCCAATTCTTTGATTTATGTCATAACCCATGGCGAGCATCATTTGCAAGCCTTTGTTGTTGTCATCCATTGGTAGATCGATTGCCAGTCTATTGTCTTGATATAGGAGGTGGGATGGGTCCTCCTCTATTACTTCTCAGTCGAGATCTCCCCAACTTCTGAAGTTTGTAGATCCTGCAGTGGATGTTTGGGATGTGGAGGCTTCATTTGGTTGCGGTCGTCCTTGTGATCTAGGAGATTGTGGTAACTCTCCTACCACAAAATCATTTGTGGGAATTGTATAGTTTCTGCAACCATGGTCCTGGATGATGACTTTGATATCAGAGAGGGTGGGGATGGCAGGAGTGGTGGTTCTGTGTTGTAGAAGTGGAAGCGAGAGTGGCTAGATCAATGTATGGTGTTGATGGACCTTCATCATTTTTAGGCACTTGAGGAATTTTATAATATTTTGCCTCTAGGTTCTTGCAGTAAGAGAGTGGTTTGGGATCTCCATGAATGGTCACCTCTTGGCCTTCATATGTGAATTTGACACATTGATGAAAGTTTGATGCTACTGCTTGCATTGCATGGATCCACGGATGTCCCAGGAGAATGTTATAAGGCAAGTCGAGGTCCAGGACCTGACAGGTAGTTTCCATGATTGTTGGCCCTACTTGAATAGGGATTTGAATTGTTCCTCGGGACACTCTTTCTTGATCATCATACACTTTGATTATTATTCCTTTACCTTTGTCGATGGAATCCTCTAAGATTTTCATATTTTTAATGAGCTTGAGGGAACAAATGTTCAAGCCTGCACCCCCATCCATCAGGACTCGCTTAACTTTATTTTTATGCACTAGGGCCTCTAGATGGAGTGAACGATTATGAGATGGTTGAGCGGAAAAATATTGATCAAAAAATGTGAGGTTGGGTGTAATGATGTTTCTTACCATAGCTTGGAATTGTTCCGGATCAAGATCCACGGAGATGGTGGATGAGGCTAATGCTTGTTCAAGGATCTTCTTGTGGGCGGATGAAATTTTTAGCAACTCCATGATGGAGATTTGTGTTGTGTTCTTTTAAGCTGATCAAGGACATTGTAGCCATTGGGAACATATCTTGAATTGGGCGTGGGTGCTTTGTTTGGCTAAGATGACCCTACAATGGTAATTTTCCCGCCTCTTGTGGTGACTCCACAATCAGCATGGGCTCCTTTGATGGTAAGAGTAGCACAATACTCATCCATGGATGTGACAACATGATCGTACACATGATTTACGCTCTTGAAGGTGCCCTTTCCTTTGTCGTTGTTATTGTTCCCTTTGTTATGGTTAGGCATTGGATTCATGTATATTTTGAGGTTCTGATTTCCTATTGGTTGCTCCACATTTATGATTTTTTGATCAATGACGTCCTAGATTAGGTTTTTCAACCTCATACAACTACGTGGTGTGCCCTTTGATTTTGTGAAAGCCACAGAGCTGGTTTTCATTGTACCAAGGTGGTTTCACGTCTGGTTCCTAATAATTCTCATAGGTGGGAGCCTTGATGAGGTTTTCATTTATCAATTTCTTCATGATGACCTCGAGTGGTTCCCCAAGGGCAGTGTACTGCTTGGAGGAGTTTTTGTTTCGCTGGGGTGGTCCCCTTTGATCGTTTACGTTGTCGATTGCTTGATTGTTGGTTGGTTGTTGTTGTGATACTGCATTGGTTTGAGTGTTGTTGTGATCATTTTTTTGTGGTTGTTGGTAGGTTTGGGTGTTTTGCCTTGGAGCACTGATGACAACTTTGGTGTTGATGACACCATCGTTGGTAATATTTGTGTTCCTTGCCCATGTGCAAGGTTTGTCATTGTAACTTGTGGATGGGCAATTGTTTTGTTGTTTGGGATATGTGGGTGATCCTCCAGGTTGTGTCATAAGGGCTCGTTCGATGTTGAGTGCCTTGGAGATCAACTGGTCATATGTGGTGATGCCTTGCACTTTAAGATGGAAAGCCAAGGTTCCCTCAAGATTGGATATGATAGTGCACACTTGTTCTTTTGGCATGACCCATTTGCTCTAATTGGCCTTGGTTTTCCATCGTTGTAAGAAGGAAGCAATTGATTCATTCTTACCTTGTTTCAGAGCCGATAGTTCCTCGAGGCTAACATCCATACTGATGTTGAGTGCGTAGTTTTTGATGAATGCATCGACTATCTCTTGGAACTTCTTTATGCCTGAAGGAAGGTGAGAAAACCACTCCATGACGTGGTCAGCCAAGCTTCTAGGAAATAGCCGCATCAGATAGGTATCAACATATGCAACTTCCATGCAATGAACCTGGAATTCCCTTATGTGATCTTTAGGGTTTCCTGTCCCACAATATTTATCAAATTTGGGGATCTCAAATCCATTTGGGAACGGTTTCATTACAAGACTACTATCGAATGGGTAAGGACACAAGTTACTGGGTGTTTTTATGGTTCTCCCTTATTGAAGATCAAGTACTTGTTGTGAAAGTAATTTTATTTGCTTTGCTACATTGTTTTGCGGATCAGGGGGTGGAATGAAGGTGTTCTGTGGTGGTCTGATTGTCAGCGGGATGGGCGGATTGGTTGGTATGTTGATGGATGGTATTTGCAAGTTTTGTTGAGCCATATACGCTTGTACTTGATGTTGCATCAACAACACTTGTTGTTGGTCTTGTTGTTGTTGTGTTAGTATTTCCTGTTGCTGAGCTTCTTCTTCTTGTTGCACCAACAATGTTTTTTCTTGGGCTACTAGTTGGGTTGCTTCTTGTTGCTCTTGGTATTGCTTTAGCGCTTGCTGATATAATTGGGTGTTGGGTTGCTTGTTGTTGTGCGAGATATTGTGCTTGTGATTGCGCTTGCTAAGCTTGGTATTGGGCTTGAACTTGTACTTGAGCCTAAGCCTGGGCTTGTGCAATTTGTGTAGCTTGTGTGGCTTGTGCGATCTATGCAGCTTGAGCAACTTGTTGTTGCAATAAGGCTTGGGCTTGTGCAGCTTGTTGTGCTTGTTGTGCTTGTAGTGCTTGTTGTGTGGCTTGAGTGGCTTGCGCTACTTGAGCAGCTTGTGTTGCTTGAGCAGCTTGTTGTGTAGCTTGGCGGTTCTGGATTTGCTAAAGTTCCTTTTGATAGGCAGCTTGTTGAGCAGCTCATAATCCAATGTTGTATTGATTTGATGTATTTGTGTTTGGTGGTGGAGGTGGTGGTGGTGGATTTGGAATGGTGTGTGTTGTGGTGATGAGAGGCACCGTCGTATTGGTGGTGAATGGTGTGATGGATATGCTTGGTCCTTGCGAGACCATGTTTTGAGGGATGATTGATGATGTGGTGATTGCATATGTGGTTTCCATTTGTTGTTGCGATGTTGATGGCGTGATTTGGGGATTTAGCATGATGTTTTGATTGATGTTCGGGATGTTGGTTTGATTTTGATTGATACTTGGTAAGGGGGGAATCCCTAATCCAAGAAGTGGTGTGGGTAATGATGGCAATGGCAGAAGTGGTGGAAATGTTAGTGGCATATTTCCTTGTGGGAGTGATGAAGATGTAGTGTCAAAGATGCCCCCTAGTCTGAATAGGTCACCTTCTCCTTGTGAGGTTGTGGGGAGAGAGGTTTGGGGTGATGCAAGAAATTATGATGATGGGTTATTGGGATCACGAAATGTGAGGGGGACATATGGGTGTAATGGATTTTGGGGTATGGATTGTCCCAAGATGGTGTTTGCGTCCAAATCTTGATTATTTATGAGGGGATGTGTTTGTAGTGCATTGAGAAATGTGCTTCCCTTGTTAACAATGAATTGAGTTGGAGCAATGGATGATGTGATTTGCAGGATGTTTTGAGTGATGTTTTGGATTCGGAGTGTGGTTGAAATTGTAGGCATGACCTCAAAAGATGGTTCCACTATAGTGCTCACATCGAAATTAGGAGTTTAGCCCCTTGCTTTGCTAATTCAAGCATGTATAGTGAGGGGTTGAGTCTCATCATGATGTTGATAATTTTATGATTCTCAGGATTTTGGACCATCTCAATGATTTCCTCTTGTGAAATTCGAAAGGGATTATTGGTAAGATCCTCCACTTGGCCTTCCTCTTGAGGATTTTGTGATGATGAAGGAAAGTTAGTTAGAGGATTGCTTGATCCAACAGGATTCATTTCAGAATTTTTTTGACTTAGGTCACTTGAAGTGGATGTTTCTTTGTTGGCTTCCATGTTCTTCTTGTGTTGAGATCTAGTTTGAACCATAAAATAATGATCAATTTTCAAGAATATGGGAGATGAATCTCTAATTATTTCGATTGATCTAATCTTAGGTACAAAAGAGAAATTTTAGGTTGTTTTAAGGATCAAAGATGAGATGTTGTGAAAGATGGGTGATATGGATGATTTGTACTCTTGATATATCTTGAGCGGGATGCTAGACTTTTGGGACTTTTTGGCTTCTTGGATTTTGGATTTCTGATTTTACCTTGATTTGATTTTGATTGTTGTTTTGATTTTGGATAATGAACAAGTATATCCCAAGATGTTGGATGTTATCTATGGAATAGGCTTGCTCATAAGATGAAAATTTGACTAAGTGTAGGGAGAAGGATTCATCTACCCACACCTAATCAAACAAGATGATAAATTTAACTAAGTATATGAAGAAGGATGCATCTACATATACCTAGCTAAACAAGATGATTTGATGACAATTTTGACTAAGCATATGAAGAAGGATGCATCTATACATACCTAGCCAAAATGGTTTGATGTTTTTGATTCAAGGATTTCAAGGATTTTGATTTAGTTTCAAGGATTTTGTCTTAATGATTTTGATGTGCCAAAAAGCCTAGCATGAAGGATGGTTTCAAGATTTTTCAAGAGTTGATGGTGAGATGATTTGGATTTGATGTTTGAAATATGGATGAAATTTTTGAGTTTTGATCCTAGGTGAACCTAAAAGGACTCTTGCTTACAAGACCTCAGTTTTGAAGAGCATGCTTTACTCTAAACAAGAAGTTCAAATTCCCACAAAATATTTGGATTTTGACAATAATAGAACGAGTACAATCCCGGATTGTTTCTTGAAGCTTTCCTGTAAAAGTTGAAAAGAAATCTTTTCTGAATTCATATAGCGTTGAGAGACGCTTTTGATGTTCTTTTGGACTAAGAGTTGTTATTCTTGGTTTCTGGTCTTTATCTTGCGTGATTCAATTGTTTTTAATCTTTGCTTAATGACTTTGTTTTACCACAAACACTTATTGATTAGCTTTTCAAACTAGATGTCCAATGTCTCAACTTTTTCTTATTCTGCAAAGTATATTATGTGGAAGTTTGATGATATCAAGGAAAGGGTTACCTATTGTTAACTTTAGTAAGAAAATTGACATATAAATCCAAGTGTTTAGAAACCTCTAAGGATAAAATCCCAAGGCCAAGAAATAACACATGAATTTGGTCAATTGTATTTGCTTCCTAAAGGGTTTGAAGTTTTGATGATGATGTTAAATGTTTTTTTCCAAATTTTTTCGAACAAGCAAAGTGTTTTGTAACCAAGAACAAGCACAATCCTATGGATCTATGAAAGACTATATTTGTTGAGTCCCCACTTGGACAAGTCCCACTACGCTTATTTTTAGTGAATGGTTAGATGCTTGACCCCATTGGCTCCCCTCCACGGAACTCACTTATACAGGACAGCCAAGCATCAGCACCCATGAAAATCCCATGGCATACTTTCCATTTCTACTAAAAACTATAAAAGTGTGGGGCGGCTTCAAAACGACCGTTCTTGCACCAACAAATAGATAGTTATTTTGGATTTTCTACAACAAGGTTTTTAATTTGGACTTTTTGTTCGTAGGAGTTGATCCATCAATGCGAGAGACCATTGCTACCCTTCTCGTCAGAACCAACCGTGTGATATTGGCCTTTGTTCCAGTACCCACTTTTATATCTCGGTTGGAAATACTCTTGGTTTTAGAGTGCTACCAGTCGAGACGTTCCCTTCAGTGAGTACTTTTTCCCCAAGGCAGGCCCTCTAAGATAAACAATAGCTAGCAAAAATACCAGTAACTTGATTGATCTTTGTTGAAAAACAAAGAGAGAATACACACGATAGGTTCCACTCACACTCGCAAGATGTGTTCAATTTTAATCCAAAAATGAAGTGTGGAGGCAATCACTTTATCCCAACATAAGACCACCGAAAAGCCTTTTGATTATCAAGATCGTTGTGAGGTGTGAGAGAAGCGGATATGTCTTTTCAATGGTATTACTTTGAGTAAGCAATTACAAAACAAAGTATCACATGTTCTTTTTAAACCCACAAAGCAATAATGACTTCTTTTTATAGCAGCAAATCAAATGTGGAGATTGCATTGTTCAATTGTTAATCCTTAAACCAAATCTAGTGAGTTTTTCTTAAAGTTTATTTTAAGCCCTTTTGTAGCAAGAATTGAAATGTTCTTTTTAGAGCCCAAAAGAAATCTAGTAGGTCCTAAGCATGAAAGATAACAAGATTTGTTAAGAGAAATGTTGAGTTCTCTAAGAGTGTTAAACAAACACTAAAGTGTTCAAAAATACTTGGTACTATGAAAGGATGATGTCATTATGCTTCTTTTCCTCTTCACCTTTGATCAAGCCAACCTACAAGAAAACCAGTCAGATCTACAAAAACAAAGGTCAAGAGATCAGAGAACAATCCAAATGATCAAAATTTGAAAAAAAGCACGTTTCATAAAACTAACTTTCATTTTTTACTTCCCTTCAGCAATGGAACCTGTAAAGGCAGTGCAATTTAAAGTATCTAGCGGTGCTATATAGCACCACTTACCAGTCAGCAGTGCTATATAGCACCACTTACCAGTCAGCAGTGCTCTACAACAGGGATAGAGAGCATAAAGGCGTTGCTATTTTGGCCAGTGGCAGAGTTTGCAATTTAGAAAGATTTCAGCGTGTGAAAAAGACTCAGCGACGCCGTTTGAGATTTTGAATGATGGGTTGGAAACAGAGAGCATCGGAGTTTGGAATTTGTAGTGGTTCTATATGGTGATGCTGGGATGCCAGCGGTTCTAAACTACAATGCTGGTCTGCTAGAGGTGGAGTTTCCTATTGACATACAAAAATAGAAAAAAACAAAAAAAATTGGTGAAAAAATGTGATTTAAACTTTAGGTAGCCCTCCTTCTAACACAAAATGTGTGAACCAAGATCCTAGTACCCGCAAAACACAACAAATACACACATTATAAAATTGAAATGCAAGTTAGAATCTAAGTTCCCCATAAAATCCATTTAACTATGCTCAAAATAGGAATAAAACAAGAACACAATGAAAGAAGATAAAAAAACAAACTAAATCCTATTAAGAACATGAAAACTCTTGATCTTATGGGGGAGTTGGTGCCAATTTGATGTGGAAATTGGCCCTTTCCCAACTCCTATGATACAGGCTTGATGAGTGATGAAGAGTGATCCACTTTGTTGAATATTTAATGAAGCTCCATGATGAAAAACTTGCATAACCTAGCTATACTTTGATGAAATTGATGAAAATTATAAGTACTTGAAGATGGATTTGAGTATAGTAAGTTTTTTCAAATTGTGGATGATGAAATGAGGAATGAAGCCTCTTATTTATAGAATGGCAAGTTGGAGAAATGCCCAAAATGGAGCAATCTGGGACTAACATTCAACCAATGGCAAGGTGCCACTTATCAAAAGATGAATGGATGAAGGATGTGCACATTTTGATGAATGTGCCCATAAATGCAATTAGGTGATATTTGAAATTAGTGAAATGACATGTAAGAGGGAAAAGGAATTTCTTAAATGCCACTTGGCTCAAGGAAAAAGGACTTATTAGGTGAAGTAAATGTCTTGTTGGAAGGACAAAGTCCACTTGGATTTGAATTCAAATTTGAGAGAATATTCCTCTATTATGCATGTTGAGAGAAAATAGAGATTTAATAAATGAATTAAATCTATTTTCATGTGCAAGTGGCAAAAGCTAGAGGATGGGACATGAATTAGGATTAAATTAATCAAGGGTTAATTAATTTAATGAGAGATTAGATGATGTGACAAATTTGACTTAGATTTATGGGTTTATTTAAATCAAAGATGAGAAGAATGTGATTTTAGACAGTTAAATAAATATTTTGTTTTATTTAACTAAAGGGGATGGTTGGTTAGCTTAAATTAAACAAGGTTTAATTTAATAGATAGACCTTAGAGATTTAATCAAATAAAGGGAATTACTTAAAGAAATATGGACATAGGGTTAATTAGATCAGATAGATTGATTTAATTAACAAGAGACGGACTTAATTAGATAAAATGATTTATTTAATTAAGAGAGGAAAATTGATGAATTTAATCAAATAAAGGTATTCAATTAAATGATTAGACTGAGGGATGATTTAGGATGAAATGGTGTTAATAATCAGGATCAGATATGCAATGTCAATCGGTATAGTTTCCATGTCTACAATGTGATCCCTTAATTAGACCGCATTCGAGTGGTTTTTCTCACTATCTAAAAATTATATCTTCTCTTTCAATCAACTCATAAATCAGTTCTTACAATAGTTCCAAGCAAACATTGGCTCTAAGGTCACCATTTCTAACCTTGTCCATTGCAAGCAACAAATAAATGAGAAGTTAATTGATTTTATTTCTCATTATCAATCCATTTCTTCACAAATCTACTATGCCCTACATGACCATGGCATGTAGAGGATGTTCATGGGTATTTTTCATCTGGAATTAAGGGAACATGTTTCCCTGATGAAATATCCTTCCTTTTCTCATCTTTGTAATATGTTGCATGATTATCAATAGATGTTAGTTCAATATGGGGCCTCGACCTCATCCTCATGTCTTAATGATTTTGGGGTTGTGTCTACTTCTGGAGGGTCAAAAGAAACAAGGAAATAGCTAATGCAGTAGTTGTCCCTCAAACAAGTGAAAGCAATGTGCTTGGGTCACAATACAATCAAATCTTTATAAACTGTTTGATTCTGATTCAAGTGTACTCCAAAAATTATTAAAACGTAGCTTAATCACCTTTCCAAAAATTAGACTGCTTCCTTTTAACAAGCTATATCCTAGTTGTTATGACATTTTAGATTTTTCCAATAACATCAAGTGCCCGCACATGACATCGAGTGTTGCATACACTTGAAATATGTGATTCAAGACCACATACGCAACGGTAACTTCTGCCTCAACAGTAAAAAGTAGAATCCTAATTAGTCTATTGTTAAATCCAACAACCAGTGACAAATCTAAATAGATCCCTTCCTACCTCATTCTTCCAACTTTATCACTACTTCTTTTATGCCCTTTGATGATGTTGCATATGTAAATATGGTATCTATCACCGCAATCTCCCGTTTGAGTCTGAAGGCTAAGATACCTAACATATTACACCTAAGACTTTCCCTACCATCGAGAGTACTCTCCCCTCTACATTCATGCTCAGCTCAACAGTAACGTCATCACTAACATTATAGTTGATCTTGCCAATACGGTCAATGTTGTCACCAAGGAGATACTCTTTGTCAATGGCCTACATAGGGAAAGATATGACAAGTGTAAGACTACCATTTGTACACATGATAGTTTTTCTCTCTCTCCCCTTTGGGATCCATTTCTTTGTCAGTCCTTTTTAGACCTAAATTTATCTCTATGATATTTGTTGTGATAACAAATTCTAGCTTCTGTTGGTGTAATTAATATTTAATTACACTTGCATAACTTTACTTAGGTAATATTTTAATTCCTAGGTTCATTATTCTCATCCTTATCTTGTTGAGCTATCTTGTTGCTCAAGATAAGATTAGGGTTATGCATACTTTTCTTTTATAAAGAAAATCATCTCATGTAATTATGAAATTCCTGAATAATATTATTTGCACATCTTTTTGCAATAGCTTTGTTTTTTCTATTTTTCTCTTTTGTGGAAGGATTTTTGGTTTGCATGTCTAATCTTAGTTTCTAACATGGTATTAGAGCCCTGATTTTGCAGCCCCTTCTCAAAGTTTTGAGAAAATCATTGCAGAGTTCATTCGAGATTCCTCGATGGTTTCATGCCTTGAGTTCATCTATGCAAACAATTTTGGATCGATTGGCCAAATCTATGTGAGGGTTTCAAGCTCAAGATTTTTGCAAGCCTCGGGGTAGCCAAATTTTTAAGCATTTTTGGGGCAATAAAATGAGGTCACCATCGCTGCTTCAAAGAACTGTAAAACCTTAAGATCGCCTCTTTTGTTTCCCATCGATTTTGGAGAGAAGTTATCCCAAGGTACCGTTAGGGAGGTCATACTACTTCCTAAAGACGCAAGCACTGTAGGAACAAAAAATTGAGGAAAAAACATGCATTTTTTTGGTTTTTGCGCTAGCACAACAGCAAAGCGAGTCTCACCGGGCCTGGCGGGTTGGCCAAATTAAGCTGGCCACGGCCGGGCCATCACTGCCAAGAATCTCACTACTCGGGCCCACATCAACTCCCATGGGCCTCTCTCAAGAGTTCGGCCGGGTCATTAGTGAGGGACCAAGCCTCCCATGTTCTCGAGGCTTCATCCTGTCATCGTCCTATGGGGATTGGCCATGCTTCAACCCCCGGTCAGCACTCTTTTAGCATAGCCTTAAGGCCTTTGAGGGACCAAGGGGTCTACTGGGGCCCCCTGCCCATTACAGGGACTAGGGCCGAAAAAGGCCCCCTAGTCCTATAGGGCCAAATTGGCCTTCCGCATGTTCTGATGTTACTTTTTATGCATAAAGATCATTTTTCACAAACGACATACCGTTGGAAAGCTGATTCCAAACACTATCCTGTGGTGTAGTTAATTTTTCAGTATCTTTCTGTTTAGGTGAATTTATTGCTGTTTGAATTTAGATGTTCATTTATGGCTTCCGAGCTCATAACTTTTTACCACGATCTCTAATTTTTGCCATCTTTGTGTCGTTGGAAAGGTATTGAGGAGCTCTATTTTGTTGTCCATGCACTTTTTTTGTATCTATCCCAGGTTGATTGTTATTCTAGATTTGTCTCGATGTAATGTGCTTGTATATTTTACTTGGTTTACTCGCTGGAAGGCAAACCTCAAAATTTCATTTCTAGCCTACCACATCATCTCATTTTTTGTTTATGCATGTTTAGCAGTCTCTCCTTTTACAATCATTGGGTTATTCTAATAAATGAACTGAGATAAAGTTCCATCAAGGGGGTTTCTTGCATAATAATCTGATTAGAGTGTGCATGCACTTTGATCTTCATCTTGATTTGTTGACAACTCGCATGGGTTATATCTGGTTTCTTAGTTTCTTTTGGCCACATCTTGTCTTAGCTTGACATATATCAGATTCACATCGGTTCACACTTTAGATTGAGAGTCTATGGTTATTGATCTGCATTGGTTCAGATCCTTCTTAGTTTGAGGGCCATGTTTTTATGGTTAATGTTCCAGAGTCTTTATGGTATTTGTTCCCATGGAAGAGTTTTAGTCTCAAGTTTGACATCGGCATCAAGATACACAGTTTCCAGATTTTTTCATCATTTCATCTACTGTTACTTCATAGATTCCAAGGTTGTTCCAGTTTGTGAGTTTTCCAGTATTCTGTGGCATCAGGTCTATTGTCGCATTATTATGATTCCACTTTGGTTTCTTGTAGACAGAAGTATCTTTCCTTGCTTTTCGGATTGCGGTTCCAATGTTACTCCACAGTGTTCTTCCAGCGCTTCTTTGCAGCAGTCATCTCATTGTAGGGGGGTTTTGTCCCATTGGGTTTTCCTTCTCTACCTCATTCATTTCATTTGTACATGGGTACCTGATCAAGCCTTGTTGTTGGGACACATTCATGCTTTCTTCCATTCATATTAGTTTTAGGTGCATTCTTTTTTTAGTCTCCCTAAGCTGCACTTATGGGGGGGTGTTGGTGTAATTAATATTTAATTACACTTGCATAACTTTACTTAGGTAATATTTTAATTCCTAGGTTAATTATTCTCTTCCTTATCTTATTGAGCTATCTTGTTGCTCAAGATAATATTATGGTTATGCATACTTTGTTTTTATAAAGAAAATCATGTCATTTAATTATGAAATTCCTGAATAATATTATTTGCATATATTTTTGCAATAGCTTTGCTTTTTCTGTTTTTCTCTTATGTGGAAGGTTTATTGGTTTGCATGTTTGATCTTGGTTTCTAACAGCTTGTTAAGGGTAATATAGGCATTCCATGGCTAATTTATATGAACGTAGTTGCTTCAGTTGTCCACAAGTGTCTAAAATTTCCTCATGAGGGCATGGTGTAAACTATCCAAGACACTGGGTACAAACTACTAGTGTCACATGGGGTTTCTCTCTCCACCACTTTTGGCTTGCTTTGGTGGGATTCACGTTTCCCTGTGGTGACTTTTTATATAAGGCATATTATAGATACAAGACCACGATCTTGGCACTTGATTTGGCCCCACCTCCTTTTTCTTCTCCAACCCCCTCTTAGATTGCTCTTGTGCAACAATGCACTTTTTCTTCTAATCCTTCTTCATCAAGGGATAAAGACAAGCATACTCCCTTGAGTAGACCCTCCCAGTCTTTTAAGACCTCGCAAGCTCTAGTGGTGCTTCACATTCCTTCGACTATGCCTAGCACAATAAAAGGAAATACCCCTAAATTAACCAAGTCAAAACTCCATGTTTTTGAACTTCCAATTCTCCATAACACCCCTCGCCCTACTATATATAATAAGGGTGAGAAATCCTATTTCTTTGATACTTCACATGTGGCTTTGACATCTTCACCCTCGAGGGTCCCTCCTGTTCCTCCCCTTTCCCTAAAATCATGAGGAGGAAAGACGTTCGTGGCTAAGGTTGAGGATCCTACACCCCTAGTATAGCATGTCCCTCATGTGGAGTTTTTCCTTCCACCAATAACAGTTGTGAAGGAGACTTCATTCATACTCCCAACATCTTTTGAGGCTCATGTTCTTGATCCCCATCATCGTCAAAACCAAATTGTGAGTGAGCTTAGGCACCACAGATGTGTGATGGCAAAGAAATGTGATGCACCCACATAGAAAGTCACAGATAAATCTTTTGTCTCAATTACTCCATCTTCTTCCCTTTTTTCTTCTTATTTTGTCTTGCTTCCAATCTCTTCGAGAGACATGGATGAACCTCATCCCAGGAGGGTGCAGGTATTCATCATACTTTCTTTGGAACCACCTCTTCTCACCTCTTTACCTAATATTCCCTGACTTGCATAGCCCATAGATATACCTCACACAAAGGCCATGTCTAGTGTGGTCATGTCTACTCCTTTGGCATCTCAACATATTGTCCTATCATCCAGGTGTAAGCTTGAGAAGATCCCTATCCCTGAATCCCACCACAAGAAGTCTGCTCCTTTCACCCCTCTTTCTTCATCTATCCTCATCATTGAGGATATCCCTTCTTCACCAAAAATTTTCACTAATCCTCTTTCAAAGGTTTGTGTTGAGGCTCCTACCCTTTCACAACCTACAATCAATTCACCACACTCCTATCCAAAGAAGTGTATGTTTGACTCTCTAGAAGATATTTCCACATTGACAACTACTTTCACAAAGTCATTGACACTCGACTCAAAAAATAGTAGATGGGGATATTGAAGGAGCCACATCTCTAGCCCTTACTACAAGCAATACACTTGGTACTTCCCTAGTCATTTTTCCTTTGTGAACTCGGCCTCCCTCCCCCTTTAATCTAGATTGGGAGGAAGATGACTTGTTGGATATAATCGATTAGAGCAATCTCTTTCATATCTTTAGATTGGAATTTGTTTGTTTATCTGTATTTCCTTGTAGTCTTCTATATATGTTGCAGTCTCTCCTTAGATGCAAGGCAAATGATTTGTCATGAACTTCTTCAATTTGTATCATCATTCTTCTCTTTTTTGTATCTTGATTTTTGAGATTTGGGGACGATACAAAGCATTGGAGGCATTTAAACCTTTTTCCATGTTGACCCAAATTTTCATTTTTACTTTGTCTTCATGTGTCCCCTCCTCATGATTTGAAATAATAGTGAATATGATGACAATTCATACAAAGTTATATATAGATGTTGTCGATATGAATCATACTAACCTTGAATATTTAGATCCCCATGTCACTCTCTATCGTGTCCCTATTATGATAGGACCACAAACAACTTGTGTTCTTTTACGTAACACAAGGAAGGGTAGGGACTATCACACTCATATTATAGATCTATTTTAAAAATATGTATACATTCTTCTATCTTATTTGTCATCTAGCATGTGGGTAGCCCACCAAAATATTTCTTTTTTCTGTCTCTTTTTTGTGGTTGTCTTACAACGTAGTTTGTAGCAGTCACAGGTCGATTGGATTGTCATATGGTCCCTAGCATAACACATCTTTCTACCCATACATATTGGCATCATCTTGTGTCTAAAAAATTTGATGTCTAATCTTTTCTTTTTTCCTAACATGTTTTTTTGTAGCTAACATGTTTGTGGTGATACAACTTAATCATTCTATGCAGGATCAACTTAGATCTCTTCCTTGGGGGCAACTCCGCATGGATAGAAGACTTGGATTCCCCTTCGTATCTTGGGTATATACTCTCTCCCTTTTTACTTTAGTTCAAATTTACTCTTAGACACATAGGATCACTAAATTAGGAGGAAAAATGCAATGTCAAAAATTGCACCCCATACAATTTCACATTCTATACGCCTTCCTCTTTAGATAGATTAAGATAATTATGCTATCCTGACTAAAACCATTTTCTCACCACCTACCATGCCCCTTTCCTCGACTGTTACATCCAATTTTTTCACAGACCAATGCATGTCGGAGAGACATCCGTGCACCATCCTAGCATCCTGCAAAAATATATGACTAAGGTGGTCATTGAGACATTACACCTACCATCTTTTTGGCAATGCAATTTCTTTACCAGCCTACAGATGCATTCAAAATCGCTCGAGCTAGTTGTTTGGAAAAAATGGTCCCTCCCTTTTGTAAAGAAGGAATTAAATTTTCATTTATCCTTTATTATTCTTGATTCTTGCTCTCTTTCTCTTGGAAACACATGTAGCTCTTTCTTTTCCATTCATTAATATTTTATTGAGAAAGCACTAGCTCTATCCATCTTTCTACACACACATTTTACAAAAAGCTTGTCTATGGCTTTCAGAGCAAGCTCCATTATTGTAGCACGAGTTTCTTCTTGCAGGGAAGTTGTCATCTTGGAGGTTCTTGTTGCTCCTTGGTTACACCAACAAGCTTCATTTTTGTGCTCGTACGGGGTGACTCTTTAAGAATCTTTCTTTAGCATTCTCATCTCTATCTTTGCTAGCATATAATTTTTTTCA
>VDFB02359308.1:0-44103 GCA_007258455.2 Sequoia sempervirens
AGATTCTTCCTTAAAGGAACTTATTGAGGCTAAGCTTATCACAGTGCTAGAATCACAAAATTGGGATCCACAAGTCAAGCCCTTTTGATAGAACGATGCCCATTGTTGTGATTATCATCAAAACAAGGGTCATATGACAAAAGATTGTTGGCAATTAAAACACACAATCCAAGATCTCATTGATAACAAAAAGATAAACATTGAAGGACCTTAAACAAACAGTGATAAGATAGTGTTCAAGAACCCTTTACCCAATTATGAAAAGGGAGATTCCTCTACATCAAATAAAAAAGGAAATAACATAAACTATGTTTATGATTCTACCATTCATTGTATTGATATTGTTGAGAATTCCATCCAAGACAGTGAAATTGGAAGCCAAGGGAAGGATGACACCACCGAAACCCAACACAATGATGACACCATCTCACATCAAATCAATGACCTTGAACCTAGAAATATTAGCACTAACATGGAAATGAATGACAATCAAATTAATGTCATAAAAGTCACAAATGATCAAGACAATACACCTATCAATGCAATTACAAGAGGACAAGCGAAGGTAAAATTGAAAGGAGTTATCCCTTCCACATCCAAAATGAATGTTTTTCCTATAACTCAATATAACATGGTTGATCAATTACAAAAGATACCCACTCACATATCCATATTGGAACTTCTCAAGATTTCACCAATGCACAAAAAAAATCTTGGAACAATCTTTAGTTGCCACCACGATATCAAACAATCTAGAAATATGTACATTTTAAGCTATGATGGGACATTTGACTACACCTCATTTCTTATCATTCTCTGAGCATGACGATGCATCCACCACCCATCCACATAATGATGCTCTCCACATTGAAGTCCTAATCCATAAACATCATGTTAAACGTGTCCTTATAGATGGAGGAGTAGGCCTAAATATCTGCACTCGCAATCTTCTTTATACATTAGGATATTCTAAAAATGCTATTGATCCTAGAAGGAAAACCACCATAAAAGCGTATGATGATGAAGAAAGATCCTCCCAAGGATTGATCATCTTACCCATTGAAGTGGGACCAATCATCAAAGAAATAGCGTTTCAGGTGTTAGACAAGGAATAGACATATAACATACTCTTGGGACACCTGTGGATTCATGAAATGCAAGTGGTACCATCAACCTATCATTAATGCCTAAAATTTCCTTTCAATGGATAGGAGATCACCATTGTTGTTGATTCTAACATTTCCCAATATTGCAATGCACTCAAAACAAGTCAAGATACCTTTGTACCACATTATAGAGAAGTCATCAACTCTGATCCATCGGACAAAGAAAGTCTAGTGGGTTCTTCATCAAGACAATCTGAGGAAAGGGCCCAATCAAAAGACAAAGGGGTCATTGACTCTATTTCATGTAACAATGGAAATCAACTTGATTCCTTATCAAAACAGTTGGAAAAGATCCAAATAAAAGACAAGGGCATGGGGGAATACTCATTTGAGAAATCTTCATACTTATCACAACTTTCATCTTCTCCTAAGTCACATGGACAACCATCAACTTCAAGACAACAATCTTTACAACCCATCACGCTCTTTGATGGGAAGTTTTTAAAAGTGAGCACTCAAGTGGAGGAATCAGAAGACAAGGATGTCTGAAATTGGTTATACAAAGATGAAGGACCTTCATAGGTATTAGTGTCCAATATATGCACAGATAAGTATGGAAAAGGTCAAAAAATCCTAACAAAGATGGAATATGAAGGAAATGGTCCTTTGGGTAAAAGAAAAGAAGGAATCAGTGAACCAATATAGCTAGTCACAATGAATCCCAAAGACAAAACATGAAAAGGATATAGAGAAGACTCAAAAGAGGAAGCTACTCAAAGAGTTGTCAAAGGAATATTACAACTACAGGCTAGTGAAGATCATGAAATAGATTCCAATGAATATGAATGGGACTCCCTCTCTGAAGAATCTTGCCATGAAAAATAGTATGATGTAATCTAAAAGTATACACCAATATGTATGAAAGGACAAAGTTATGGTTCTAGACCACTTGAATATGGATTACAATATGTTGTTGACTCAAGTGAGGATGATCATTCTTTGAGTGAGATAGACACGTTGGAAGAGAGTAACATCTTAGACCTCATTGGAAAATTTGACAACATGGTTATCCTGATGCTTACACCTTATGACCTTGACAAATCTAATGATTCCTTGTCCTTAATGCATCCTGAACTAATTGATTGGGATCAAAATAAGCCGCTTGACATAGCCACCTTTTCAAAAAATGATGCCCTCATGAACTTCCTATGTTTCGATAACCCTAACACATGTTCTACCATTAAATCCCAGAACGAAGCTCCTGATGAAGGGAGTGTTAAACCTTTTAGTTACAAAATGAAAAATATAGGAAATGGGTCTAATAGTGAAAACCATCTGATGGCATTATTAAATCGGTAAAAAGTAAAAACAAAGAGTGTATCTCAAGGTGAAAACCTCTCTGAGACAGCAAGAGATGGAAGGTTTGACACTCTCCCAGAACACAATCAAGAGATATCTTTAGTACTAATAGAACCTACACAATCCATCAATGTTGGTACAACTGAAGTAGTGAAGACCCTGCATTTAGCATAATCCATGATAGAAGAGGAGAAACCTTATTTCATCAAATTCTTTGAAGAGAGGAAAATAAAATTTTCTTGGTCATATGTTGACATGCTAGGCATAGACCCAAAACTCATTATGCATAATTTATCATTACCACATGGCACAAAATTGGTAAAGCAAAAATTGAGAAAGATGCATCCCCATATCACCCTTCTGGTGAAAGATGAGTTAAAAAATCTATTAGATGTAGGATTTATAAGATCTATTGACTATGTCGAGTGGATATCAAACATTTCTTTGGTATCCAAAATAGATAAGAGCATTAGGATATGCATGGACTTCAAAAATCTTAACAAAGCCTATCCAAAAGATGATTTTCATCTACCAAACATTGATATGATTGTAGACTTGACTCCTGGAAATGAAATGTTATAAATTATGGATGGATTTTTAGGATACGACCAAATAAAGATAGGACCTGAAGATTAAGATAAAACTTCCTTCACATGTCCTTGGGCACTTTTTGTTGGAATGTGATTCCTTTTGGGTTGAAAAATGCTGGAGGTACATATCAGAGAGCTATGACCACCATCTTCCATGGGATGATGCATACTTTTATGGAAGACTATGTAGATGATTTGTTGGAAAAATACATCACTAGAGAAGGAAACTTAGAGATTCTAGACAAAATCTTCACACCATTGGAGAAATTCAAGGTGAGGTTAAATCCCAAAAAATGTGTGTTTGGTGTAATATTAGCTAAATTTTTGGGATACATTGTCTCAACTAAAGGAATTGAGGTGGATCCTAAAAAGGTCAAAGCCATCATGGAAATGCCTACTAAAAACATTAGCCAACTTAGATCATTACATGGAAGGTTCCAGTCCATCAGGAGATTTATTGCACAACTAGCTAATAAAACTCATCCTTTCAGCCAATTATTACACAAGAATGTCTATTTCAAGTGGGATGAAAAATGAAAAGCATCCTTCAATCAACTAAAGCAGTAGTTGATGACACTACCTATGTTGATACCAATAGTCAAGGGAAAACCATTATTACTATACATTGCAACAATCGACATATCTTTGGGAGCCTTATTGGCATAAGAAGATTCTACAGGGAAAGAAAGAGCCATCTATTATATTAGTAGGACCTTAAATGGTTATGAGATCAATTACAACTTTATTGAGAAATCCTACTTAGTGGTTGTATTTGCTACACAACAATTAAGGCAGTACATGCTAATCACACCATCAAACTCATTGCCAAAATTGACCCATTAAAGTACTTAGCAAAGTTACTTCAATAGGGATGTTAGCCAAGTGGGTCATGATATTGAGTGAGTTCAACATCCAGTATGTGGATAGGAAAGCAATTGAATTTCAAGCTATAGTAGATCAACTAGCTGAAGTACCATTATTAGATAACAATCCAATGAACATTGAATTCCATAATAATAATATCCTAACCATATCTACACAACAATGGCTGCTATACTTTGATGGCTCTTATACACAACATGGATTAGGTGTAAGAATTTTTTTTTTTTTGCCACAAGGATACACAATTCCAAAATCCTATAGATTAATGTTCCCCTGCACCAACAACACATATGAATATTAAGCATTGATCATTGGAATCAAGATAGTTGTTGAATGGAAAATCATGGAATTGCTAGTCTATGGCGACTCACAACTGGTCATTAACCAAGTCAATGATGATTATCAAACAAAGGGTGACAAGTTGCTTCCCTACAAGAGGATGGTGGATGATTTCAAAAAGTTCTTTCTTGAGATCAAGTTTGCATAGGTTCCTAGAATAGAAAACAAAGTTGTAGATGCAATGGCCACCATTGCTTATCTCTTGTAGATATCTGAACAACGAAGAAATTATGAATTCAAGGTAGAGAAAGTGTCCAACCCAGCTTATGAAGATCTAGAATCCCAAGTGATATGCCATATTTTCAACCCTCAAATTTCACTCTATGGAGAAATCTATACCTACTTGCAAGACAACACCCTTCCAATTAACTTATCTCAAAACCAAAAATGAAACTTCATTCGAAAAGAGGCTCACCACACCCTAATAACTGATGTGCTTTATAGATGAGGTTTGGATGGTACTCTTCTTCGGTGTTTGGATGTAACGAAGGTAAAATCGCTTTATAAGAGGTTCAGAAAGGTATCTATGGGACACATTCAAGTGGCTTAACCTTAGCTAAGAAATTATTATGATTGGGGTATTACTAGCCAAATATGGAGAAAGATTCATTTTAATATGTCAAATTTTTTTCCAAATGTCAAACTCATGGAAACTTAATACATGCACCAACACAAGAGTTACATCCTTTCACAACTAAATGGCCTTTTTTCCAGTGGGGATTGGACCTTGTAGTTCAACCCTCTTCCTTAAATGGACATAAGTTTATAATCACAACCACATAATACTTTACCAAGTGGATTGAAGTTGTTACTCTAATCACCATCACTAGGAAACAAATCTCATCATTCATCCTGAATTATTTCATATGTCAGTATGGTGTTCCTTATTCTATCATTACAGACAATGGCCAACCTTTTAAGAATCAATATGTTCAAGAGCTTTGTGAAAGATTCCATATCCAACATTGGTTTTCTACACCTTACTATCCCCAAGGGAATCACCAAGCAGAGGCCTCAAACAAGACTATCATGAATATTTTGAAGAAAACTATCAATGAAGCTAGATGTGATTGGCATGTTCAACTAAACCCAACATTGTGAGCTTATAGAACCAATATTCATACCCCAATAGGAGCAACACCCTATTCTCTTGTCTATGGGTCAGAAGATATTCTACCTATTGAGGTTGAGATACCATCCATGCGTATGCCACTTAAAGGTATGATTTTAGAGGAGGATTATAGAGTATCTAGGCTACAAGAATTAGAACTATTGGGTGAACACTGACAAGATGCATTTGATCACCTAAAAGGTTATCAACAAATGATATCTAGGAGCTACAATCATAGAGTAATACCTAGAGAATTTTAGGTAGGTGACTTAGTCTTAAAATAAAATTCTCATAATCAAAAGGATCAAGAGAAGAAAGGGAAATTTGAACCTAATTGGTTGGGTCCTTTTGTTATAGTATCAGTCTTTGGATCAAGAGCATATCAGCTATCCACACCAAAAGGGGATTTATTTGATGAACCCCTCAATAGCTTGCATCTCAAAAGGTTTTACACCTAGCTCATCAAGTGCATTAGTAAAGGTCTTGGAAAAATACCAAAAAAAATCAAAACAATGCAAAAAAAATCCAAAAAAAAAAAAAATAGAAAGAAAAAGATCATCCTCTAGTGAAAACCACTTCTGTGGCACTTTGGGCAAGTACCTTGGTGAAAACCTAGAAAACAGGTTCCCTATGTAAAATAAGCACTCTCCATCTATCTTGGGCTATGTGACTTGCTCTGAAGTGTTCATCCATCTTGCTTTCATCTATGCATTTGTTATGCTTCCATGTTTGTATCATAGCTTGATCCAACATTTGTATCATGGTATCCCCTAGCATTACTCAGACCATTGTAAAAATCATTTTCTCTTATCATATCACACTAGGGGCATGTCCTACATTGGATTAGATTCTTGTACATTCTCAAGGTTGGAGAATCAAAATCCCAAAAACATTCAAAACATATCAAAAATTCAAAAACATTTAAAAAATATCAAAATCCAAAAACATTCAAAACATATGAAAATCCCAAAAACATTCAAAACATATCAAAATCCAAAAACTTTCAAAACATATCAAAATCCAAAAATAGGTCAAAAAGTCAAAAACATAGTCTTCATTCAAACTATGTCATCTCTAAGATTTGAATGTAGGCAAGGGTGATCTTTGATTATCCCCTGAGACATTTAGGTCAGTCCTTTAGGTTTCCGCTATGTTCATAGGTTTGTCTTATAAATATTGGTCATATCGTCAGTCAAACTATGTGGTCTTTGCGTGTATAACGAAGGCAAGGATAATCTGTTGATTAGCCCCTAAGGCCCCTAGGATAGGTCTTTAGGTTAGGTCTTCATCATGGTCATTTCTCACCCTGGACTAGGGGAAAAATCCTGCACTCACTAGGGGAAAATAAACTTTGAGCTTGAACCAACAAGAAAATAGTCATCAGACCAAAGTTATAAACACAAACTTCAAATGGATGATGATCTTTCTAAATCAAGGGTTTATCACGTTAAGCACTTAAGTTCAAATTGTTCTACTTTGATTTTTGATATCATATCTCTTGAGTCCTCGATGATGTATCGAACTAGAGGAGAAAGGAAGGAGTATGATTTTTCTTTGTCTATTGTTTATGAGTTTATCATTATTCCTATGAAAATTGTCGTGAGACATGCACTACAAAGTATCATTGATGACTTTTGAATTTGCATAGGAAAAAGATTAACTCTTGTCTGTTTACATAAGTAATGCTTAGGTCGTCTCAGTTTAATTATACTTAGATGCTTGTGTTAACTTGCAATTTTAAAACATCATGAAAGTAGTACTCGGGTCATCTTTGTCTAAAATATGCCATCAATACTTGTACTCACTTTCAACATTTTAAATTCCCAATGATGATAGAAGGAACGAACAATTGGTTAATGAAAATGACAACTTTTGAAAATGAGATTTGCATAGTTAAGTTAGAGTGCATTCATGTTATTATTGCATGTGTATTTATCGGGTTTTTCAACACTGAAAAAATTTCACAATGGTGTCATCTCTATTATTAATGGATTGAGTACACTGGGCATTAACCAAAAAAAAAAAAAAAACATCATTCTCATTTAGTTGCACATCAATTGCATCATCATTTTCATATCTTAGAAAATATTATCATCTCATTTACATTCATACATTCCATCATAATATTTGCATCAGAAAATATAAAAGAAAATAATAAATGACATACACTGTATATCATTTTCAACATCAAAATCATGTCATCCACTACGCTTAAATAAGTGAGTCTCTTCAGGTTTCCAAGAATGTTAGGAAATGTATCACAGTTATGAAGCTTAAAAGATCAATCTATTGTAGTCTTCCCACAACTTTTGGAATTTGGACAAACTCACTTATTCAAGCTTAAGGACTTGAACATTTGAAGTCATGCACATTCAATCATTTGCATTACACATCATAAATCACATCACATTGCATGATCATAATAAATCACATCATTAGCATTACACATCATAGATCACATCAAATTTCCTAATCATTATCATCACATAGAAATTAAATAAATTCACAACATTGCATATCATAAATAGGGAAATCAAATGCATCATAATCACCGTTGGATATCATATATCATAAAAAATCTCATAATGTCCATGTGTACAAGGATGTTCAAAAGTAGGATGAGATACATCAAAATCAAAAAGGGCACAATATCATGGGAACAACATCCTCAATCTCATGAAAGGTGTATACATAATGTCCAAGGAACATTACAAAATGCTTTGTCAAGCTCCCACCAGATGGTGTTGCTCTCATAGAACTAGTACCTCCTCTACTTGAAAAACCTACACTTGGATATCTCATATCTCTAGGCAATGGCTACATGACACTGATGCTCATAGTCTGAGAATGAGATCTTCCAAAATGAGACCATACAAAACTCTCTCATCACTCAGGAGGACCAAATTCATGATATTTACCCTTTTAAAACTACAACTCCTAAGAAATGTGTTGGATCTCTCTGAAGAAATCTGCTATACTTGTAGATGGTGTTGTCTACTGTATCCTCTTGGAAATGGCCTTAGCCTGCTCTATCCAATGTCTAAAGGAATCCCTCTCTGAAGTAAGTATGATCATTTATGTTTGCAATTGTTGTATCTACTACCTATCTGTCCCTCTATCAATCCTCAAAATATCAATCTGCACCTGACACTACCCTGACTCATCCTAAAGGAACACAATATTTCCTCGAGCTTGTGCTATATCACTCTAAAATGACTGAACCTCTGCCTGCAAAGCTGCTATCTATGTTGATTGTTGATTTGAGGGTTGTAACGCCCTCCGTGCAAACCCCAGAGAACACACAAAATGCAGATAAATTTTTTTTTTTTTAAATAATAAAAGTATACATGCAATAACATTAACCATAACCACATAGAATAACACATAACATCAATACACTTGGTTCTCTGGGGCACACGAGGTTACATCACAACAACTAAACACAAATAAAAATACATATTACAACATAACCATATACTTTTACAATAACCATTAACAAAGATATATCCCATAACCAAGATGCGAGCATAATAAACATCGCATAATTACATCCATGATAAAACTCTTAATAGAGTTACAAAAGAGCGTAACTATTACATCATCGTTATAATATTACATTACAATTTTCTTTGACAAATGAATTACATTTGATCTCCCAACGTGGGGATTGATACAAGAATAATGAAATATGAAATACAACTAACCACTGGTACAACTCCACTACGAAACGCTGAGAAGACAAGATGCTGACGGGGAACCCAACGGGTGCGGAGCACGTTCCACCCAACCATGTGAATTACAAGTAACTCACCCCCGTGCTCAGAGGTGACGAGGAAGAGAACCCGACCATGAATGTCAAACCGACTCAACAACAAAATGAAACAAAACAACTACAACTCAAAGCATACAATGAACAACAATCAATGTTCACAAAACACATAGCAAGTTAAAACTAAGAACTCTTCACAATAACATGAAGTAACACCAAATAACAATCATGAAACAAATTCGCAAGAATCAAAGCATCATAAAGATACAATATCCATAAGAACTGAAACAACATCCAAAATATACACTTCCAATCAAATCTGAAACAATGAAAGAACATGATTCCATAATAAATCTACAACAACCATTCAATACACAAATTCCAGAGGCAACAAGATCAAAGCAAACGAGTGCCAAGTGGAGAGGGTCATCGCATAGCTCTCATGGGATCCCCTGGCACTTCCTCCAACTGAGGTGCCGACACCCATCTATGGATTCCCTAGCCCTCGAAAACAACATAAGATACAATATCCAGGCGCGACAAGAAACAAGGAAAAGGATGTCTAGTGGAGAGTGTCATCGCATAGCTCTCATGGGATTCTCCTGGCCCTTCCTCCAACTGAGGCGCCAGCACCCATCTATGGATCTCCTGGCCCTTCCTCCTAACTGAGACGCCGGCACCATAGGGTAGCTAATGCGGAGCCAATAATCTCTCATGAAGACGAGACTATGACTTTGCCAACCACGGCCTTCTCAGTCTATCACTAGTCTATGGTAGCCCTAATGCATAGACGAGGACTCCAGTGTTTTATTATCTTGTGTTTTTAAACTACCCAACCCCCCTAAATTCTATTATTTAGGTTATCACTTGTTTAACTACGCTTTCGTGGGTTATCCTGAGCCCTTCCTCATCCTGAGGCGCCGGCGCCCACGAAGAGCCACTCTCCCTAAGACCCTTAACATAAACCAAACTAGGCAAGGGTTGTACCGTAATAGGTAAAATAAATAATCTCAAGCCCAAATCACGCGAGGCATTAACCATCTCGCTATAAACACATAATGAAGTCTCAACAATTCCTGTACAAACCTTTTAAAATCATGATATCAAAACTCTTGCCACATCAAGGGTGCATAAAGAGAGAACATCAACTGACAATAATCTCTAGCCTTTGGAAGCCAAAAGAACGACAATCCCCAAACAAGGGAAAAATGAAGCAACAAGAGTAGTCAACCGATTCTCACTCAACTTAAAATCAACCCAAACAATCAACACAACAAAACATCAATCCAACCACAGTTAATCAAGATCAAATTAAGTTCCAAATCAAATCCAAATCTAGAAACAACCATCTGGGCATCTAAGGGAAACCTCAATTTTCTCCTCTCAAGATACCCTTATAGTTGGCACACAAATCACCTTCAGCAAATTCAACAGACATGACAACAAGTAGCCATTAACAACCCACATTCACAATTTCGAAAACCAACCACTCGAACAATCAATTCCTTCGTACTCACAAGAGTTCTAACTACCTATATATACAAAGGACTTACGAATCAATGGTAAAAAAAGGTATAAGGGAAACAAGTTTCAGGAGATTGTCTATCTTCATTTATTTACATTGCCCTTTTTACTAACAAATCATACTTGACAATCATGATCACAATCACAGACGAACTCATGAATAAGCACCTCAACTATCATATAATTACCACCAGACCAAAATTCAAATCATAATCCAAACATAACCTCCAAAACAGTCAAACAATCAACAATTTAACAAAGAAAAATTAACCACTACAATCATTTAACAAACCCCATAATCATAATGTCACTATTGTTTCCAAATTACAATTTCCACTATATTAAATCAAGAGATAAATATATTTCTAACTTAAAATCAAAATTAAAATACAGCTTCCAACTCTAATCCATGATAACGATCAATCCAATTCTCCTTCTAAATAATCTCCTCATTTGCTAATCTACTTAACCAATTGATTATAACTATAGACCTAGTCTTATCCCTCATGCATAATCCATACATATGTGCACTTACATACACCCATTAAATACAATATTGTGAAGACAAAATACAACACACTTCTAGATGCCCACATGCTCATCTATAATTGTATAGATGTATTTATATAGTTACCAACAACATCTATATAATTACCTATGTACTATACTCATAAAACTACTTCCAAATCAAATTCTAGCCCAATTAACTTAATCAAATCTTCTAATTTTCACTACTTCACGTCAATATTCAAATTAATTCACTATACAACTTTTTTACTTATAGTAGCAAAGATGTTCACTTGAATAGCAATTATTCAATCAAAATTAGTTAAAGAAAACTAAAGAACATATTTTACCATCACCCCACTCAATAAGTTCTAACCTTACAACTATATAAATTAATAAATACAATTTATTACAAGTACATACCCTATACATTCAGATATATATATACACACACAAAATATAAATCTATTAACATTAACATTTTTTTTTCTTTTTAATAATTGCCAAACTTTTACAAATAACCGAAAATAAATATAATTATACTCAAATTATGAGTATACACTACATATATATATATATCTATATAACTTTTAACAAATTTAATAAAAAATTATTAATGAATATATATATATATAACAACAAATATTTAAAAAGTGTATTAATAAAAATATAGATATTTAAAAGTAACAGCCAAATTTTAAATACTAAATTTAAAAAATAAAAAAAACCTCCATCCCCAGTGCCAGTCCTACGGACTGCGCGCGGCAGTCCATAGGACTGCTGCGCCAGCAGTCCACGGACTGCTACGCCAGTCAGTGGCCTGGCGCTGGTGCAGGGGTAGGGGAGGGGGTACGGCCCTACGCCGTCCCTTTCCTCTCCCATCAAATTAATTAACTTATATTTTTTTTTAATAAAAATTTCACTTATACATTTTATTTTATTTTTAGTTTATTTTTGGTAAAATAAAAATCCATCCTATTCAGTACGGGCGCCGGCAGTAGTTCGGCCATGACCTTTTTTTTATAATACACAGATTTTATTTAATATGTAAGATTAAGAATATATATTAATACATATATATATATATAATATATGTAGAATATATTTATATATATATAATATATTATATATGTATATATTTATTTAAACACAGAATTATTGTTTTCTGTGTAAACACAGAAAATACACGTTGAAGATAAATAAATACATTTGATTAAAGAACATTTCAAATCCCATACAATAAAAATGATTAACCTTTTTCACAACAAAGTACTTAAGAGAAATAGGGCATGTTCAAATGGAATTTGACCGACATTCCTACCGTTTGTTTGCACTAGAAATGATTTTAGATTTCAAAAGAATTTTCATATAAGAAAACCTAATTATTTATATATTTTCTTTTCACAACTAAATCATTTAATTCTAATTCTCTAAAAACATTTCTTTTACATACAAAAATTGATTTAAATCACATTCTTATTCTTTACAGATTCAGCACAATCAAGAAGAGAGAGGGTGGAACCTGTAGTCCTACGCTCTCGAGAACCTGATGAAGCCGACTAGATCCTGATGGTTTCTACGAAGTGATTCTCGTCCCTGCTTCCAAATCCCCTCTCCAAGCTTCCGTGTTCGAACTCGAATCCCATCCTTTGTTCAAAAGACTCCAGAAGAATACCCACAAAAGATTTCAAAACCCTTTCTAAAACTCCTTCAAGATATAGCAAGCAAAAGATCGAAATATCTTTCCTGAAAACTCCAGAAAACTCAACAGTACATAACCAATTAACTTACACCAATTCTATCTCCATAATCCTCTTTCTCTCCCTCTCTTTCTAATCTTCTGTGTGTAAGAACTTACAAAAATTCATAATTCAATAAAAATATATTGCCCATCTCCTCAAAAACTCTCAAAAATCCAAAATTAAAAGAAAATCAATTCTTTAAAAACTAGCTTTTTTTCCCAGAACTCTATTCCTATTGGCTCACACAATCTTTTTTATTCTTTTATTTGTTTTATTGCTTTTATTTCTGTTTTTGCAACTTTACTTGCACATCACATTACATATTTATTTTAAATAAATTATTCTAATAATTATCCACCACCAAATAATTGATTAAAATAATTAAGACACATTTAATATTTAATTATTATTTAATTGCAATATATGATTTTCAAAAATAATTAAATCATCTAAATATTTAAATACCATTTAATCGAACATTAAAATAATTAATTTATTTCAATCATGAAGATAAATCATAATTATAAATGCCATCATAAATAAAATAAGACAAAACACATAACACAACACACAAAATGACGACAATTACATAAAAATTGACTATACCAAACAAATGAGACGACCTGACATCATGGAACTGGAGGACTTCATCGTCACCTCCGTTTCAACATTTAACCGTTGGGCCATAGGTGCTCGCCCTGTCCTGCCGAAGCAGGTGGAATTGAGACTTGTACCTGCAAATCCTGCATACAAACGAAGTTCTCTACATATGTATACATATATATAAACTCAAAGCGTTAAATCAAAGTACTACATTGTGAGAAGGAATCGCAACATAGCAGGGCACTTGCGGAGGAGTGATGCCATAATTTCCTTCATCACACCTATTCTAACCATCATAATATAATCAATAAATCAACATTTCTAACTAACAATCATTTCATAACATATCTAATTAAATCACTGCATCATATCATAATTCTAAAAATCAACTAATATAACCAACCATACTGTCATACGAAATAATCATGTCCATAATGAAACAATAGCATCATCTAACGTTTAACTAACCAAATCAAACAATATCATCATCGTCACAAGTAGCAAACAACCGCATAGAAAAATATTAAATCCAAACAGTAAGAGGAGGGGTATTACATCCTCCCCCCCTTAAAAGCGTAACAATTAATATTAAAAGTATTAATAATATGGGGGTATTACATCGTCCCCCCAAGGATATGGCTTACTCCAGGAAGCCATTAAATAGATAAGAGTAAGCACACAACAATCATGCAGAGATCACGCCAAAACCCACACACATAACTCACATCATTGGAAACCGCATCACACAATGACACAAGGTTTCATAGTGCATCCCTGATAGGAACGATATCGGCGTATTGCGCACTACACCGAGGGTCCTATCCTTTCCCATCAATTTCCTGCACCATTGCCCAGAGACCGGCTAACAAAAGAAACTTAGGTTCACAACAAACACAACAAAAAAAAATGAAACTCTAGACTCTAGGGATAAAATGCAAGGTTACATAGTGAGCACGCATAGTGCCCAGTGTATGAACCTATGCTCTGATATCAAGTTGTAATGCCCGTTGTGCAAACCCTAGAGAACACACACAATGCAGATATTTTTTATTTTTTTTTAAATAATAAAAGTATACATGCAATAACATTAACCATAACCACATAGCATAACACATAACATCAATACACTTGGTTCTCTGGGGCACGCGAGGTTACATCGCAACAACTAAACACAAATAAAAATACAGATTACAACATAACCATATACATTTACAATAACCATTAACAAAGATATATCCCATAACCAAGATGCGAGCATAATAAACATCACATAATTACATCCATGATAAAACTCTTAATAGAGTTGCAAAAGAGCCTAACTATTACATCATTGTTATAATATTACAGTACAATTTTCTTTGACAAATGAATTACATTGGATCTCGCAACGTGGGGATTGATACAAGAATAATGAAATATGAAATACAACTGACCACTGGTACAACTCCACTGCAGAACGCTGAGAAGACAAGATGCTGACGGGGAACCCAACGGATGCGGAGCACGTTCCACCAAACCATGTGAATTACAAGTAACTCACCCCCTGTGTTCAGAGGTGACGAGGAAGAGAACCCGACCATGAATATCAAACCGACTCAACAACAACATGAAAAAAAACAAGTACAACTCAAAGCATACAATGAACAACTATCAACGTTCACAAAACACATAGCAAGTTAAAACTAAGAACTCTTCACAATAACATGAAGTACCACCAAATAACAATCATGAAACAAATTCACAAGAATCAAAGCATCATAAAGATACAATATCCATAAGAACCGAAACAACATCCAAAATATACACTTCCAATCAAATTTGAAACAATGAAAGAACATGATTCCATAATAAATCTAAAACAACCATTCAATACAAAAATTCCAGAGGCAACAAGATCAAAGCAAATGAGTGCCAAGTGGAGAGGGTCATCGCATAACTCTCATGGGATCCCCTGGCACTTCCTCCAACTAAGGCGCCAGCACCCATCTATGGATTCCCTAGCCCTGAAAACAACATAAGATACAATATCCAGGGGCGACAAGAAACAAGGACAAGGATTTCTAGTGGAGAGTGTCATCACATAGCTCTCATGGGATTCTCCTGGCCCTTCCTCCAACTGAGGCGCTGACACCCATCTATGGATCTCCTGGCCCTTCCTCCTAACTGAGGCGCCGACACCATAGGGTAGCTAATGCGGAGCCAATAATCTCTCATGAAGACGAGACTATGACTTTGCCAACCACGGCCTTCTCAGTCTATCACTAGTCTATGGTAGCCCTAATGCATAGATGAGGACTCCAGTGTTTTATTATCTTGTGTTTTTAAACTACCCAACCCCCCTAAATTCTATTATTTAGGTTATCACTTGTTTAACTACTCTTTTGTGGGTTATCCTGAGCCCTTCCTCATCTTGAGGCGCTGGCGCCCACGAAGAGCCACTCTCCCTAAGACCCTTAACATAAACCAAACTAGGCAAGGGTTGTACCGTAACAGCTAAAACAAATAATCTCAAGCCAAAATCACGCGAGGCATTAACCATCTCGCTATAAATACATAATGAAGTCTCAACAATTCATGTACAACCCTTTTAAAATCATGATATCAAAACTCTTACCACATCAAGGGTGCATAAAGAGAGAACATCAACTGACAATAATCTCTAGCCTTTGGAAGCCAAATGAATGACAATCCCCAAACAAGGGAAAAACAAGGGAAAAATGAAGCAACAAGAGTAGTCAACCGATTCTCACTCAACTTAAAATCAACCCAAACAATCAACACAACAAAACATCAATCCAACCACAGTTAATCAAGATCAAATTAAGTTCCAAATCAAATCCAAATCTAGAAACAACCATCTGGGCATCTAAGGGAAACCTCAATTTTCTCCTCTCAAGATACCCTTACAGTTGGCACACAAATCACCTTCAACAAATTCAACAGACATGACAACAAGTAGCCATTAACAACCCACATTCACAATTTCTAAAAACCAACCACTCGAACAATCAATTCCTTCGTACTCACAAGAGTTCTAAGTACCTATCTATACAAAGGACTTACGAATCAATGGTAAAAAAAAGTATAAGGGAAACAAGTTTAAGGAGATTGTCTATCTTCATTTATTTACATTGCCCTTTTTACTAACAAATCATACTTGACAATCTAGATCACAATCATAGACGAACTCGTGAATAAGCACCTCAACTATCATATAATTACCACCAGACCAACATTCAAATCATAATCCAAACATAACCTCCAAAACAGTCAAACAATCAACAATTTAATCAACACAAATTAACCACTACAATCACTTAACAAACCCCATAATCATAATGTCACTATTGTTTCCAAATTACAATTTCCACTATATTAAATCAAGACATAAATATATTTCTAACTTAAAATCAAAATTAAAATACAGCTTCCAACTCTAATCCATGATAACGATCAATACAATTCTCCTTCTAAATAATCTCCTCATTTGCTAATCTACTTAATCAATTGATTATAACTATAGGCCTAGTCTTATCCCTCATGCATAATCCATACATATGTGCACTTACATACACCCATTAAATACAATATTGTGAAGACAAAATACAACACCCTTCTAGATGCCCACATGCTCATCTATAATTGTACAGATGTATTTATATAGTTACCAACAACATCTATGTAAATACCTATGTACTATACTCATAAAACTACTTCCAAATCAAATTCTAGCCCAATTAACTTAATCAAATCTTCTAATTTTCACTACTTCATGTCAATATTCAAATTAATTCACTATACAACTCTTTTACTTATAGTAGCAAAGATGTTCACTTGAATAGCAATTATTCAATCAAAATTAGTTAAAGAAAACTAAAGAACATATTTTACCATCACCCCACTCAATAAGTTCTAACCTTACAACTATATAAATTAATAAATACAAATTATTACAAGTACATACCCTATACATTCAGATATATATATACACACACAAAATATAAATCTATTAACATTAACATTTTCTTTTTCTTTTTAATAATTGCCAAACTTTTACAAATAACCGAAAATAAATATAATTATACTCAAATTATGAGTATACACTACATATATATATCTATATAACTTTTAACAAATTTAATAAAAATTTATTAATGAATATATATATAACAACAAATATTTAAAAAGTGTATTAATAAAAATATAGATATTTAAAAGTAACAGCCAAATTTTAAATACTAATTTTTTTTTAAAAAAAAATGTCCATCCCCAGCGCCAGTCCTACGGACTGCGCGCGGCAGTCCGTAGGACTGCTGTGCCAGTAGTCCACGGACTGCTATGCCAGTCCGTGGCCTGGTGCTGGCGCAGGGGCAGGGGAGGGGGTACGGCCCTGCACCATCCCTCTCCTCTCCCATCAAATTAATTAACTTATATTTTTTTTTAAATAAAAATTTCACTTATACATTTTATTTTATTTTTAATTTATTTTTGGTAAAATAAAAATCCATCCTATTCAGTGCGGGCGCCGACAGTAGTTCGGGCATGACCTTTTTTTTATAATACACAGATTTTATTTAATATGTAAGATTAAGAATATATTTTAATACATATATATATATATAATATATGTAGAATATATTTATATATATATAATATATATTATATATGTATATATTTATTTAAACACAAAATTATTGTTTTCTGTGTAAACACAAAAAATACACGTTGAAGATAAATAAATACATTTGATTAAAGAACATTTCAAATCCCATACAATAAAAATGATTAACCTTTTTCACAACAAAGTACTTAAGAGAAATAGGGCATGTTCAAATGGAATTTGACCGACATTCCTACCGTTTGTTTGCACTAGAAATGATTTTAGATTTCAAAAGAATTTTCATGTAAGAAAACCTAATTATTTATATATTTTCTTTTCACAACTAAATCATTTAATTCTAATTCTCTGAAAACATTTCTTTTACATACAAAAATTGATTTAAATCACATTCTTATTCTTTACAGATTCAGCACAATCAAGAAGAGAGAGGGTGGAACCTGTAGTCCTATGCTCTCGAGAACTTGATGAAGCTGACTAGATCCCGATGGTTTCTACGAAGTGATTCTCATCCCTGCTTCCAAATCCCCTCTCCAATCTTCCGTGTTCGAACTCGAATCCCATCCTTTGTTTAGAAGACTCCAGAATAATACCCACAAAAGATTGCAAAACCCTTTCTAAAACTCCTTCAAGATATAGCAAGCAAAAGATCGAAATATCTTTCCTGAAAACTCCAGAAAACTCAACAGTACATAACCAATTAACTTACACCAATTCTGTCTCCATAATCCTCTTTCTCTCCCTCTCTCTCTGATCTTCTGTGTGTAAGAACTTACAAATTCATAATTCAATAAAAATATATTGCCCATCTCCTCAAAAACTCTCAAAAATCCAAAATTAAAAGAAAATCAATTCTTTAAAAACTAGCTTTTTTTCCCAGAACTCTATTCCTATTGGCTCACACGATCTTTTTTATTCTTTTATTTGTTTTATTTCTTTTATTTCTGTTTTTGCAACTTTACTTGCACATCACATTACATATTTATTTTAAATAAATTATTCTAATAATTATCCACCACCAAATAATTGATTAAAATAATTAAGACACATTTAATATTTAATTATTATTTAATTGCAATATATAATTTTCAAAAATAATTAAATCATCTAAATATTTAAATACCATTTAATTCAACATTAAAATAAATAATTTATTTCAATCATGAAGATAAATCATAATTATAAATGCCATCATAAATAAAATAAGACAAAACACATAACACAACACACAAAATGACGACAATTACATAAAAATTGACTATACCAACAAATGAGACGACCTAACATCATGGAACTGGAGGACTTCATCGTCACCTCCGTTTCAACATTTAACCGTTGGGCCATAGGTGCTCGCCCTATCCTGCCGAAGTAGGTGGAATCGAGACTTGTACCTGCAAATCCTGCATACAAACAAAGTTGTGTACATGTGTATACATATATATAAACTCAAAGCATTAAATCGAAGTACTACATTATGAGAAGGAATCGCAACATAGCAGGGCACTCGCGAACGAGTGATGCCATATTGTCCTTCATCACACCTCTTCTAACCATCATAATATAATTAATAAATCAACATTTCTAACTAACAATCATTTCATAACATATCTAATTAAATCACTGCATCATATCATAATTCTAAAAATCAACTAATATAACCAACCACACTGTCATACAAAATAATCATGTCCATAATGAAACAATAGCATCATCTAACGTTTAACTAACCAAATCAAACAATATCATCAACGTCACAAGTAGCAAACAACCGCATTGAAAAATATTAAATCCAAACAGTAAGAGGAGGGGTATTACATCCTCCCCCCCTTAAAATCGGCTTACTCCTGGAAGCCGGTAAACAAAAGGAAATAAGATTTCCTAATACGGGAGGCATCCTCACACACCAAGATAGTAAACTAATCACCATAAGAAACTAGCATCAAGCTCACACATAAGCATAACAAATAATATTAAAAGTATTAATAATATGGGGGTATTACATCCTCCCCCCCAAGGATATGGCTTACTCCAGGAAGCCATTAAATAGATAAGAGTAAGCCCAGAACAATCATGCAGAGATCACGCCAAAACCCACACAGATAACTCACATCACTGGAAACCACATCACACAATGACACAAGGTTTCATAGTACATCCCTGATAGGAAGGATATCGGCGCATTGCGCACTACACCGAGGGTCCTATCCTTTCCCATCAGTTTCCTACACCATTGCCCAGAGACCGGCTAACAAAAGAAACTTAGGTTCACAACAAACACAACAAAAAAAAATGAAACTCTAGACTCTAGGGACAAAATGCAAGGTTACATAGTGAGCACACATAGTGCCCAGTGTATGAACCTATGCTCTGATACCAAGTTGTAAAGCCCACTGTGCAAACCCAAGAGAACACACACAATGCAGATAATTTTTTATTTATTTGTTAATAATAAAAGTATACATGCAATAACATTAACCATAACCACATAGCATAACACATAACATCAATACACTTGGTTCTCTGGGGCACGCGAGGTTACATCGCAACAACTAAACACAAATAAAAATACAGATTACAACATAACCATATACTTTTACAATAACCATTAACAAAGATATATCCCATAACCAAGATGCGAGCATAATAAACATCGCATAATTACATCCATGATAAAACTCTTAATAGAGTTGCAAAAGAGCCTAACTATTAAATCATTGTTATAATATTACATTACAATTTTCTTTGACAAATGAATTACATTGGATCTCCCAACATGGGGATTGATACAAGAATAATGAAATATGAAATACAACTGACCACTGGTACAACTCCACTATAGAACACTGAGAAGACAAGATGCTAACGGGGAACCCAACGGGTGTGGAGCACGTTCCACCCAACCATGTGAATTACAAGTAACTCACCCCCCGTGCTCAGAGGTGACGAGGAAGAGAACCCGACCATGAATGTCAAACCAAGTCAACAACAACATGAAACAAAACAAGTACAACTCAAAGCATACAATGAACAACTATCAACGTTCACAAAACACATAGCAAGTTAAAACTAAGAACTCTTCACAATAATATGAAGTACCACCAAATAACAATCATGAAACAAATTCGCAAGAATCAAAGCATCATAAAGATACAATATCCATAAGAACCGAAACAACATCCAAAATATACACTTCCAATCAAATTTGAAACAATGAAAGAACATGATTCCATAATAAATCTAAAACAACCATTCAATACAAAAATTCCAGAGGCAACAAGATCAAAGCAAATGAGTGCCAAGTGGAGAGGGTCATCGCATAGCTCTCATGGGATCCCCTGGCACTTCCTCCAACTGAGGCGCCAGCACCCATCTATGGATTCCCTAGCTCTGAAAACAACATAAGATACAATATCCAGGGGCGACAAGAAACAAGGACAAGGATGTCTAGTGGAGAGTGTCATCGCATAGCTCTCATGGGATTCTCCTGGCCCTTCCTCCAACTGAGGCGCCGACACCCATCTATGGATCTCCTGGCCCTTCCTCCTAACTGAGGCGCCGACACCATAGGGTAGCTAATGCGGAGCCAATAATCTCTCATGAAGACGAGACTATGACTTTGCCAACCACGGCCTTCTCAGTCTATCACTAGTCTATGGTAGCCCTAATGCATAGACGAGGACTACAGTGTTTTATTATCTTGTGTTTTTAAACTACCCAACCCCCCTAAATTCTATTATTTAGGTTATCACTTGTTTAAACTACTCTTTTGTGGGTTATCCTGAGCCCTTCCTTATCTTGAGGCGCCAGCGCCCACAAAGAGCCACTCTCCCTAAGACCCTTCACATAAACCAAACTAGGAAAGGGTTGTACCATAACAGCTGAAACAAATAATCTCAAGCCCAAATCATGCGAGGCATTAACCATCTCGCTATAAACACATAATGAAGTCTCAACAATTCATGTACAACCCTTTTAAAATCATGATATCAAAACTCTTGCCACATCAAGGGTGCATAAAGAGAGAACATCAACTAACAATAATCTCTAGCCTCTGGAAGCCAAAAGAACGACAATCCCCAAACAAGGGAAAAATGAAGCAACAAGAGTAGTCAGCCGATTCTCACTCAACTTAAAATCAACCCAAACAATCAACACAACAAAACATCAATCCAACCACAGTTAATCAAGATCAAATTAAGTTCCAAATCAAATCCAAATCTAGAAACAACCATCTGGGCATCTAAGGGAAACCTCAATTTTCTCCTCTCAAGATACCCTTACAGTTGGCACACAAATCACCTTCAGCAAATTCAACAGACATGACAACAAGTAGCCATTAACAACCCACATTCACAATTTCGAAAACCAACCACTCGAACAATCAATTCCTTCGTACTCAGAAGAGTTCTAAGTACCTATCTATACAAAGGACTTACGAATCAATGGTAAAAAAAAGTATAAGGGAAACAAGTTTAAGGAGATTGTCTATCTTCATTTATTTACATTGCCCTTTTTACTAACAAATCATACTTGACAATCATGATCACAATCATAGACGAACTCATGAATAAGCACCTCAACTATCATATAATTACCACCAGACCAACATTCAAATCATAATCCAAACATAACCTCGAAAACAGTCAAACAATCAACAATTTAATCAAGACAAATTAACCACTACAATCATTTAACAAACCCCATAATCATAATGTCACTATTGTTTCCAAATTACAATTTCCACTATATTAAATCAAGACATAAATATATTTCTAACTTAAAATCAAAATTAAAATACAGCTTCCAACTCTAATCCATGATAACGATCAATCCAATTCTCCTTCTAAATAATCTCCTCATTTGCTAATCTACTTAATCAATTGATTATAGCTATAGGCCTAGTCTTATCCCTCATGCATAATCGATACATATGTGCACTTACATACACCCATTAAATACAATATTGTGAAGACAAAATACAACACCCTTCTAGATGCCCACATGCTCATCTATAATTGTATAGATGTATTTATATAGTTACCAACAACATCTATATAATTACCTATGTACTATACTCATAAAACTACTTCCAAATCAAATTCTAGCCCAATTAACTTAATCAAATCTTCTAATTTTCACTACTTCACGTCAATATTCAAATTAATTCACTATACAACTCTTTTACTTATAGTAGAAAAGATGTTCACTTGAATAGCAATTATTCAATCAAAATTAGTTAAAGAAAACTAAAGAACATATTTTACCATCACCCCACTCAATAAGTTCTAACCTTACAACTATATAAATTAATAAATACAAATTATTACAAGTACATACCCTATACATTCTGATATATATATACACACACAAAATATAAATCTATTAACATTAACATTTTTTTTTTCTTTTTAATAATTGCCGAACTTTTACAAATAATCGAAAATAAATATAATTATACTCAAATTATGAGTATACACTACATATATATATCTATATAACTTTTAACAAATTTAATAAAAATTTATTAATGAATATATATATAACAACAAATATTTAAAAAGTGTATTAATAAAAATATAGATATTTAAAAGTAACAGCCAAATTTTAAATACTAATTTTTATTTTTTTTAAAAACGTCCATCCCCAGCGCCAGTCCTACAGACTGTGCGCGGCAGTCCGTAGGACTGCTGTGCCAATAGTCCACGGACTTCTACGCCAGTCCGTGGCCTGGTGCTGGCGCAGGGGCAGGGGAGGGGGTACGACCCTGCACCGTACCTCTCCTCTCCCATCAAATTAATTAACTTATAGTTTTTTTTAATAAAAATTTCACTTATACATTTTATTTTATTTTTAATTTATTTTTGGTAAAATAAAAATCCATCCTATTCAGTACGGGCGCCGACAGTAGTTCGGCCATGACCTTTTTTTTATAATACACAGATTTTATTTAATATGTAAGATTAAGAATATATATTAATACATATATATATATATATATAATATATGTAGAATATATTTATATATATATAATATATTATATATGTATATATTTATTTAAATACAGAATTATTGTTTTCTTTGTAAACACAGAAAATACACGTTGAAGATAAATAAATACATTTGATTAAAGAACATTTCAAATCCCATACAATAAAAATGATTAACCTTTTTCACAACAAAGTACTTAAGAGAAATAGGGCATGTTCAAATGGAATTTGACCGACATTCCTACCGTTTGTTTGCACTAGAAATGATTTTAGAATTCAAAAGAATTTTCATGTAAGAAAACCTAATTATTTATATATTTTCTTTTCACAACTAAATCATTTAATTCTAATTATCTGAAAACATTCCTTTTACATACAAAAATTGATTTAAATCACATTCTTATTCTTTACAGATTCAGCACAATCAAGAAGAGAGAGGGTGGAACCTGTAGTCCTACGCTCTCGAGAACCTGATGAAGCTGACTAGATCCCGATGGTTTCTACGAAGTGATTCTCGTCCCTGCTTCCAAATCCCCTCTCCAAGCTTCCGTGTTCGAACTCAAATCCCATCCTTTGTTCAAAATACTCTAGAATAATACCCACAAAAGATTGCAAAACCCTTTCTAAAACTCCTTCAAGATATAGCAAGCAAAAGATCGAAATATCTTTCCTGAAAACTCCAGAAAACTCAACAGTACATAACCAGTTAACTTACACCAATTATGTCTCGATAATCCTCTTTCTCTCCCTCTCTCTGATCTTCTGTGTGTAGGAACTTACAAAAATTCATAATTCAATAAAAATATATTGCCCATCTCCTCAAAAACTCTCAAAAATCCAAAATTAAAAGAAAATCAATTCTTTAAAAACTAGCTTTTTTTCCCAGAACTCTATTCCTATTGGCTCACACAATCTTTTTTATTCTTTTATTTGTTTTATTGCTTTTATTTCTATTTTTGCAACTTTACTTGCACATCACATTACATATTTATTTTAAATAAATTATTCTAATAATTATCCACCACCAAATAATTGATTAAAATAATTAAGACACATTTAATATTTAATTATTATTTAATTGCAATATATGATTTTCAAAAATAATTAAATCATCTAAATATTTAAATACCATTTAATCGAACATTAAAATAACTAATTTATTTCAATCATGAAGATAAATCATAATTATAAATGCCATCATAAATAAAATAAGACAAAACACATAACACAACACACAAAATGATGACAATTACTTAAAAATCGACTATACCAAACAAATGAGATGACTTGACATCATGGAACTGGAGGACTTCATCATCACCTCCGTTTCAACATTTAATCGTTGGGCCATAGGTGCTCGCCCTGTCCTACCGAAGCAGGTGGAATCGAGACTTGTACCTGCAAATCCTGCATACAAACGAAGTTGTCTACATGTGTATACATATATATAAACTCAAAGCGTTAAATCGAAGTACTACATTGTGAGAAGGAATCACAACATAGCAGGGCACTCGCGAACGAGTGATGCCATATTGTCCTTCATCACACCTATTCTAACCATCATAATATAATCAATAAATCAACATTTCTAACTAACAATCATTTCATAACATATCTAATTAAATCACTGCATCATATCATAATTCTGAAAATCAACTAATATAACCAACCATACTGTCATACGAAATAATCATGTCCATAATGAAACAATAGCATCATCTAATGTTTAACTAACAAAATCAAACAATATCATCATCGTCACAAGTAGCAAACAACCGCATTGAAAAATAATAAATCCAAACAGTAAGAGGAGGGGTATTACAAGGGTATCCCAATCCAAATTCTGGGAAGTAATTCCTAAGCTACACTAATACTCCTCCTGTGCCTCAGAACTGCAAAATCCAATTGATGACTGTCATTTGCACCATCATCTCTGCAACCACCCTATGTACCACCATCATCACCTCTACAGACACCCTCCCCGCCATCATCACCACCTTCGTCATCTCCTCCCTATCCATCAACAGGCAATACTGGCTCCTCTGGATGCGTAAATCTAGGAAAGGGATGCATGTGGAAGAACTCTGAATAATCCTCGGTCACCTCGATGTCTGTAATATACAAAACATAATCCCATAAAGCAGGGGTCAAGGTATAATACTCTATACAAGCTACCTCATATGATACATAGGGGCCCCACTCTAAAACATCTTGTCATCACCATGCATAATGGGAAACTCCTGAGGGTATCCCCTTAACCCATCCAAATTGTTGACATACACATAGATGCATGTAGCGCTCAAGCACACCATGTATCAACCCAATTAGATAGTGGGATAATAACATAAAGGGAATCTCTAGCTAATCCTCTAGCCATTGTTCACAATCTAAGTATGACTGCCATGTGATAGTCTCCAAATCATTCAACACACGCCTCCAATAGGAAACCTTACCTAGCTTATGTTAGACATGTGGACCACTATAACTAAAAACATAGGGTCTCCTTGGTGGTTGATGTCTCTCTCCCATGGGCCAAGTGATGGCTATATGCTCCCATGCCTAGGTCTACAATAATGTGATGCCACATGATAGGCTCCCTTGCCCTGTAATAGACAACCTCATGTAAATCTTGATATAAATGTACTAACATACATGATCCCCATGCATACCTCATACCATAAAGTTTCATCTACAATAGCACATGACCCCAACCTACTAAAAATCCCTTTGACCTATGATCAAGACAAACGAATCCACTAATGAATCCAGAAAGCACCCACAGAAAAGGAGTATATCTGCTATTCATCTCTATCCAAGGGATCCATCAACACATAACATGATCATCTCGACATAATCTCTGCAATGCAGTTGTCCAACCCTGCTCTATCTTATCGTAAAATACTATCTCTCCCATCACTCCGATCCATAGAATATGATAGACATCCTCAGGAGTCACGGTCATCTCTCCAGTCGGTAAATGAAATGTGCTATGATCACTGTGCCATCTCTTTACCAGTGATGTCAATAAACCTCTATTGATTCTATTTTGTGGAATGTATAATAAGGAAGTCAACCCACAATGGGTGATAATCTCTAAGTCAGTTGAGGACAATCGACAGACCATGTGCTAGGTCTTTGAGAATCACTCTTGAGAGTGGAGTACATCTCCATCTCCCTAATCATGAACACAAATTAGTCAATCAATGTCATGTTCAATCAAGATTATCAGTCAATCAAGCTAATGTATAGTCATTCAAATCAAATCAATCAAAGCAACCAACATCTCAATCAATCGACCCATCATTCCTCACCTATCATGAGGATGATCTACTATCAATCAACCCATTGTTCCTTTCCTATCATGAGGATGATCTACTATCAATCAACCCATCATTCCTTGCCTATCATGAGGATGATCTGCTATTAATTACTTTATCTTTCCTTGCCTATCATGAGGATGATCTGCTATCACTCCTACCATTGTTCCTTTCCTATCATGAGGACAATCTACTATCAATCAAACCATCATTCCTCGCCTATCATGAGGACAATTTTCTATCAATCCTTCCATCATTCCTCATGTATCATGAGGATGATATGCTATCAATCCTATTATTGTTCCTCACCTATCATGAGGAAGATACAACACTGGTTCTATCGTTTGATTCTCACCTATTATGAGATCAAATCATCATGCAAAAAATTAATCAAACATTGCACATACCACAATCTAACTAAAATCAGTCCAAAACATGACAAGCCAATTCTTCAAGGACATCTTGTGAGCATCACCCTAAGGGATTTCCACATTCACACCCCACAAAATAGGTAAAATGACAAGCTAAACACCTCAAATCAGAAAAGATGAAAACTTTCCAAGGCAACAAGAGGCACCATTTAGGACCCCAAAGGTGCCAAAATAGAGTTTTCATCTCAAAAACATGTTTTCCAAGCTTGCAAGAGGTGTCACTTGGGACCCCAAAGGCATCAAAATAGAGTTTAACTCCAAAAACCTCTATTTTCAAGCTTGCAAGAGGTGCCACTTGGGACACCAAAGGTGTAAAAATTTGTTGGAGGCCAAAAACTTGAATTCCAATCTTGCAAGAGGTGCCACTTCGGACCCCAAAGGCATCAAAACTCTAAAACCACCCAAAAACATGCATTTTCACCCTTGCAAGAGGCACCATTTGGGACACCAAAGGTGCCAAAAATCTCAAAAGACTCAAAAATGTTAATTTCACCCTTGCAAGAGGCACCATTTGGGACCCCAAAGGCACAAAAACTCGTAAAACACATGAAAACTTGATTTTGAAGCCTCCAAGAGGTGCCATTTGGGTCCCCAAAGGCACCAAAACTCTTAAACATTGTAAAAAAACTCAAAAATGACAAAAAAATCACTTGAAAGTGCATAAATAGCATCCCATAAGTTACAACATCTATCCGTGATGCTCAAAATGCTTCTAAAAGGAAAGAAAATGACTACCAAAGAGGTTTCTCGTAAAGTGTACTATAGGTTCAGAGGCAATAGGTTGATCAAGTTGGTGAAGATGCTTGAAACGATGCTTGTGGTATGGGATCACCATCTTCCTCTAAGCTCTCCAATCTTCAACTTCTCCAAACTCAATTTAAAAATGAATCCCATTTTACCATTTTCACCTTTTAGGGGTAAATTGGAGGGAATTATGGTGGGATTTATTTCCCATTTTTACCAAAAATGAGGGGTAATTAATCAACACTATTCAAAGAAAGAGATGGCAATGAAATTTTGAGAGATGAATCATCTCTGCCATCAAAATCTCACTGAATCAATGTCGGATTATCATCATAATCATCACAACACCATCACCTCATTCCAACATTTTATTTTAACATACCCACATTCACCAATTTATCTCTTGAGGGGGCATATGTCGGTCAAACCTAAAATTCAAAAGTCTGGGGCATTGAAATCTTGCATCATTTGGGGTATCAAAATCTTTTCTGAGCATTGACATCAAAATTTTCTTTGAAGAAACGTGTAAACACATTACATTAAAGAGGGGAAAAATGTTTACACCATGGTCATCATATTTATTTAATTAAATACAACCTATTTGATTAATGATTCAACTACATATAAATAAGGTATTACTTTATTTATATTGTTCACTTTCCTTTAAATTCTTCTAATTCACATTCTTTTGAATAATTAAATAAAAAATACCCTAAATGTGTTTATTTAATTAACCTTCCTTAATCCTAATTAAGAATTAGAGCACATTTCTACAAATTTTTGTGTTCCACCTCATAAAGGTCACATGAAAATAAATAAGCCTAATTATTAATTAGAATTATCCTCACACACTTCTACCAATGAGAAAAGGCACATGACTTTATTCCCCCACACTTCCAACAAATTTGGAGCACATGGATCTTTGTTTCACATACTTGGGAATCTCATACATTTGGCATGTTTCCAACTGGTCAAGGGATTCTCTCCACACACATGGCATGTTGTCCTTGTTAAAGGGGAAAACATCCTAATTCCTTTCATCTCCACAGTCTATCATTTCTCCTTTAGATCTAGATCATTGATGGGCGCCACCTCACAAAATGCTTGATAAACCCTATAAATACACTCTCTTTCCTTAGAATTTATCATCCACCTTTTGATTAATGTTATAATGCTATTTTGAAATACAAATTGGAATAGTGTTATAATGCCATTTTTTATCCACACTTTGAGTATTGTTACCATGCAAGATATTCATAGGAGCTTGGAGCTTTCATGGAGTCTTATACTTAGTTTTCATATCATATGTTACTTTTCATTCTCATCTTAGACTAATTAATTGCTTCATAGTTACATTTTATCATCCCCACTGCATCGTAGTTACATTTTAGGATAGTTTGTTTTATGTTTGCATTTGAGAATATGCATAATCATGGATAGTTCACTATAGTTTCATATCATCTCACTCATCTCCACTTCTTCATCTATCATCAACATCATACTTCATTTATCATTGCATCCATTATCCTTTCCATCATTTTGTTTCATTTAGAAGCATACCACTAATCATTCCACCACACATTTGCACATAGAAATCATCTTAGCTTGCATATTATGCATCAAATCTAATTTTCTAGGTAGTCATTTTAACAAATTTTATTCCCATAGAAATATGAGGGCCAAATAGTTTAATAAATCCCTAGAAATAGAGAACAATGATACATATTTGAAATATTTGATTGTATTATGAATAGAGTAATTTTGCTTGCTTCAAACTTTGAGTGTAAATGTTCTCATTAAGGTTTGTGTTGACATTAGAATCCTCTCCACATTCGACACATGCACAGTTGTTGATCTTGAAGGAGAATTAGTTAGTTCCCTTGAAGACCTTGAGGAGTTAAGAGATAAATATGATGATCTCAAGATGGAAAAAAATAAATTGAAAAAGAAATCTCAAAAGGAGACAGATAGAGCAACTCAAGAACTTGAGGAATATAATAAGGTGATAGTTGGTATTAAAGTTTAGATAGAAGAACTCAAAAGAGATGAAGATGTTATGAAGTATATGTTATAAATAGAGATGGAGAGATGCTAAATACTAGAGGTAGAAATAGTTTCCCTATGAAAAGAGTTGGAGAAGGCTAATGAGCAGGTTAGTAAATGTCTTAAGTTGAAAGGTGGTACTAACATTATCAATGTATTTCTAAAGTACACAAAAGCCAACTTGTAAAGAAAAATCTAGTTTGCGAATTGAAAATGGAATGAGTTCATTTGTTGATACTTCTGCAAATATATATGAAAGATTTAGAGTAGAAGAAAAATCAATTTCCAAGCATGAAAAATATAACAAAGAAGATGCTTCTAGAGATGAAAGTAAGTTAACTACTATTGAGAAATTTGTTAAAGAGAAAGAACAAAGTAAAGATAAGAAGGTTAAATGGAAAAAATTGGATCAGTAGAAGTAGAATCCTAAGAGAACTAACAATGATGGTTTCACAAGAGTACACTATCCAAGGAGACCTAAACAAAGAAGATATCTTAATCTAGTTGAAAGATACACCATGAACAGGTACTCATCATATTTTAGCGAGTATTGCTATACTTGTAACAATTTTGTTCATAGGGCTAGAGAATGCAAAGTTAATCCAAGGAGAAATATAAATTTTATCAGTAAAAATCCATTTTCTCCTTTAATTGATGTGGATGTAGTATGTTTCATTTGCAATAATTTTGGTCGCATAGCTAGAGATTGTAGAACAAACTTTAGAAGACAAAATATTTAGTCTAAGAAGAAGAAAAATTATATCTTCTAAAGATGAAAAGAAAACTAAGGTCATTAAGGAAGAGGAAGAAAAAGTTGAAAATAAACCTAAGAAGGTATGGAAGGAGAAAAAGTAGATTCCTACTCAATCAATGATTTCTCAAACTGCCTTGCATGCAAGAGAAAAATACTTGTGGGTAATTTACAGTGGTTTCTCCAAGCACATGACCAAAGATAAAAAGAAATTCATCCAACTTGAAATGAGAAAAGAAGGTTCAATAAGTCTAGGTGATAGCACTACTATTAAGATTCATTTTAAAGGAATTATGAGCTTAGATGGAAAGAACAAAAATAAATATGTTCTCTATGTGGAAGTCCTAAAACATAATCTTCTTAGTGTTAGTCAGATGTGTGATAATGGATACAGAGTTGTATTTGATTCAGAAGGCTGCAAGATAAGAATAAATGGTAAAAAAATTTATCAAGGGGTTAGGAATGATAGTAACCTCTATAATCTATTTGAAGTGGAAGGCCAAACATTCCTAATCAGTCAAGCAAAAGAAATTTTGTTGTGGCATAGAAGATTGGGACATGTAAATTTTGATAAAATGGTAAAGATAAGCTCAAATGGATTGGTTAGAAACATGCCTAAGATTGCAAAGCCTTACAATATCATTTGTGAGGGATACCAGCATGGAAAGCTAACAAAGTTTAAATTTCCCATGAAGGACTATTCAACTACAAAACCTCTAGAGTTAATTCATACTGATCCATGTAGACCAATGAGAACAAAGGAATTTCAAGGAGAAATATACTTTATGTTGTTGATTGATGATTATACTAGAATGACATATGTCACATTATTGAGGGAGAAGCTTGAGGCCTTTGAAGCATTTAAGGTTACAAGATGTTAGTAGAAAATGAGACTAGTAGAAGGATCAAATGCCTCATATTAGACAAAGGTGGAGAATTTATGTCAAGAGAATTCATGGAATCAGATGCCAATATTCATCCCCAAGAACACCACAACAAAATGGTGTGGTAGAGAAAAGAAACTGTATTATGAAGGAGATGGCTAGAGCCATGTTGAATGAAGAAAAATTAATGGATACATTTTTTAAAGAAACAATATAAACTATTGTGTACATTCAAAATAGAGCTCTTATCAAATTTAACAACAATATAACCCCATATGAATTGTGATTTGGTAGGCCTACATCAGTCAGACACTTCAAAGTATTTGGTAGTAAATGCTATATCAAAAGAGATATTGAGGATTTAGGAAGTTTTGAGTCAAAATGTGATGAAGGAATATTTTTGAGGCATTCATCTCAAAGAAAAGCTTATAAATGATACAATAAGAGACTGCATAAAATTATAGAGTGTACATGTCAGGGTTGACGAAAGTGCAAATCAGGGTCAACCTAGTAGAAATAATATAGAAAGTGAATCAGATGAGGATGACATAGGTGCATGGGTTGAAGAAGAAAAAGAAAAAGAAGAAGAGAATGAGCCAAAAGTTAACCAAGCTCTGACAAAATATGTTTCAAAAGATCATCCAGCAGATCATATTATTGGTGACAAGAATGATGGTGTGTAGAAATGAAGAAGGCTTGCAAAGAATAAAGAAAAAGTGAACTTTTCCCTCTTATCTCAAATTGAACCAAAAAGATTTTTTGAAGCCAACAAAGATGATAAATGGATAGACCCCATGAAAGAAGAGTTAAATTAGATTGAAAAGAACAAAACATGTGAACTAGTTCCTAGGCCCTTGAAAAAGAATGTAATTGGCATTAAGTGGGTGCTTAGAAACAAACTAAATGAAGATGGAATAGTGGTGAGAAACAAAGCAAGATTGGTGTACAAGGGTTATGAACAAGTAGAAGGGATTGATTTTGGGGAAACATTTTCCCCTGTTGCAAGATTAGAAGCAATAAGAATGTTTCAATCTACAAAGGCTTCAAGCTATATCAAATGGATGTAAAATTTTATTTCTTGAATGGAAACCTAGACGAGGAGGTATATATTGAGCAACCAAAAGGTTTTCAGCTATTAGAGAATAATGATTATGTTCACAAATTGAAAAAGGATCTGTATGGTTTAAAGCAAGCCCCAAGTGCATGGTACTCAAGGTTAGACCAGTATCTATAACAACAAGGATTCAAGAAGGGTTGTGTTGATAGAAATCTATATCTCAAATTTGAAGGTATGCATATGATCATTGTTGTAGTATATGTAGATGAAATCATGTTGGTGCTAGCAGTGATGTAATGTGCAAAATATTTTCTATAACCATGCAAGTGTTGAAAATGTCCATGATTGGAGAACTAAGTTTCTTTCTTGGTTTGAAAATTACACAAGCTAATAAAGGTATATTTATATCACAAACCAGGTATGCAAAATAAATTCTTAAGAAGTTTTGCATGGAGGGCTATAAACTAGTTAGTACACCCATGATCATAGGCTGCAAATTGTTCAAATCTAATGAGTCACTAGATGAAAATATGACTACATATAGATCTATGATTGGAATTCTAGTATATTTAACTGCATCTAGGCATGATATAATGCAAGTCATTTGTATGGTAGTTAGGTTTCAAGAAAAACCTAAAGAATCAAATTTCAATGCAATTAAGAGAATCTTTAGATACATAAAAAGTACTGTTAACAATGGCTTGTGGTATCCCAAAGGAAAAAATTTCAATTTTATAGCATACACAAATGCAGATTTGGTAGGAAGTGTGGATGAAAGAAAGAGTACAAGTGGACGAGATTTCTTTTTGGGTAACATGCTAGTCTCTTGGATGAGTAAGAAGCAAGATTTTGTCACCCTTTCTACTATAGAAGTAGAATATGATGTTGTAGCTACATTTTTTACTCAAGTCTTATGGATGAAGTAGACATTAAAAGACCTCAAAGTCTAATTCAATGAGCATCTCTCCATTTTTTGTATAATTCAAGTGCCATCAATATCTCAATGAACCAATAATGCACTCCAAATCTAATCATATCTCAATCAAGTCCCACTTCATTAGTGAAAAGGTTGCAGATAAGGAGGTCAGCATGGAGTTAGTTCCAACCAAGGAACAAGTGGTTGATATATTTACCAAGCCTCTTCCCACAAATCATTTTGAATATTTGAGGCAAAATTTGGGAGTGGTTTCTCCCACTACATATCACTAAACTCTAGTGATAGGGCATGTATCTAGGGTGAGTTTCATTTATCATTCATTTGACCTTGGTTAAGGACTATGTGATCAAGTCATGAAAAATTAAAGTGATGTAGGAACATCCATAAGTTTCCAATCAGTTGGGACTATGAACATTCTGTTGCAATGTACCAGGGTGAATGTCATTGAATAATACTGCATTTTATTGCATTTGCATGACAGAGGCTAAAGAGCTGGGATTAGAATCTAGGAATATTCATCTACAACATATCCAAAATTTGGTGAATTTGGTTTCATTTAAGGAGAGATATCACCAACAAAAGGTTACTTGTTTTCAATAGACCAGATTAGAGAAATGGTGTCTATCCTAGGGGGATTTTATATGCTTCTATGTGGAAATCCAATTGGTGAGATGCATGGGATTGCATCAGGTTTAGTAGTTCCCTAAGGCTACCCCTCAGGGGGAAATAGATAGAGATTACTAGCATAGATTCTAGATCAAGAGCAGCAAGTTCCTAGATTAGCGTAGAGCAGTAGAGTGCAAATATAGACCCCGTCTCATTGATGTCAAAGGGGGAGAGAGTATAGGAAATGTTGTGTAGGTTGTCTAAAAATCAAGGGGAGAGAGAGTACAAGAAATTTTGTGTAGTCTATCTAATCTAAGAAAAAGGGGGAGAGCAAGTCATGTGAAAGAGATAATATTGCAAGGACAACTGTGTGCAAGAAAAGTTGTGTAGGTTGTTTAATCATTAAAAAATAAAGGAGTATGTTGGAATGGAATGGATGATATCTTTGATGGTTTTTCACAACATGTCTTTCCAACAATGAAAAAGGGGGAGATTGTTGCATATATCTGTCTAACCTATGTTGTCATTGATTTCAACATAGTATAGGTTCTTGCAGTGAAATGACATAAGTGATCGTTGGGTCAGAATATGCTTTGATATGTGTTTAGAAAGTACTCTAGTGTGTGTGATCTATAGTTATACTATGCTGATCCTATGCATATGTGGATTTGAAGTGCTGTTCAAGGACATCCATGGGTGATATATCCTAGATTACAACTACTTGTTTGATGAAGAATGAAAGTTGATTTCACTAGTTTGTGAACTAATCTAACAGAGTTGATTATCTGTGGACTAGGAGAATTGTATCTGCTTCATATACCTTTTTTGATTTGCTTTAGGTCTTGTAGATCTAGAAGAAGGTATATAATAGGGAATTTGTGCTCCATCAAGAGTTTTCGTGGTTTGCTACTCTGGTATGAAGATTTGAGTTAGCCTCTGGTAAGAATGATCCAATAGCTTGCTTTTCATTTCTTGCATATAGAACATCTTTGTCTATGGATTGGAATTATTTAGAGGCATGTCTTAGCATTTTGTGTTCTAAGTTGGATTGTTCAGTATGAAGAGTTGAGTGAGTTATGTTAACCATAGTGAAGAATGCTTTATCTATATAGTTGGTGGTGATAGAGAGAATGTATTTTTCTCCACATTCCTCCACATGTACATCTTTTGAACTTCAATTATGGAATTAGGCTTGTAATATTGTTATATTCCTTCAACTCAAATGGTTCTTGATTTGGTGGTATAGAAGTGATCTCTTCATTGTGATAGTGTTGTTTGAAGTGCTTTGGTTTGATAAATCTTATAGATAATGTTGTCAGAAATTGTTTTGATATTGTGATGAGCTTGTGGATGTCTTCTAATTGTGCTTAAACCTTTTGATTAGTCCACAAGATGATCTATGGCTATTTTTCACACTTGATGATTTGGTCTGTGTAAATAGTGGTTTCAAGTTGGTGATTGACATGTGAGAATTTAATAAAGACATCGCCATAAAGGTGACATTCTTGATCAAGATCAAATCTATTTGAATGAACATAAGAGGAAATTAAACACATATTGATCTTTGGGATCAAAAAGAGGGCCAAATTTAGTAAATTATTGATAACAAGGATCGATTGGTGTATAGCCCGATATGAGAGATGGAAAATTTGATTGGATTCCATCATTAGTGGATAGTACAGTAAGTGGGTAGCTTGATGATCTCACATTTTTGGATGAAGATTGTAGTGGAAAACCCTAACAAGGGTTTTTGACTCATATAAAATATACAAAGGCAAGAGTTAGGAAAGATATGAAGTGAGTGTGTGTGGTTAAATAAAGAAGTGAGAGAGAACTGTAACATAGAAGAAGAATCATAAAAATGCAATAATCTTATTAGAATTGTGTGAAAGAGAACAAGAGAGAAAAGTATAATTTTCTCGATTGATGCATCATAGGTTGAGCAAAACCATGTTATGCATAGTTGATTGAAAATATTTGTAAAAGGTTGTAGCCTCCATTATTACTGAGTTTCAACTAATTTTAGGTTGTTGTAGCATCCTTGAAGTTGTAACTTTTAATCATGGAGTTGTTACTTCCTTGGGTTGCAGCCCTAAACATTGTAATTGAACCTTGATGCTTGTGAGGTTGGATTAAGACAGCAGATCCTAGTAGCATTTCTCATTGTGGTTTTTCCCATCTTGGGTTTTCCACATACATATTGTGTTTTGTGTTGATCTTTTTTGTGCTTGTGGTTTTTATATCTATTAGTATTTCAATCTATGCATTTGAGTTTAAGGTTGAATCTACAAAAAAAGACTTTAAGAACTAAATTTTTTAATATCTATTGATTCAGCCCCCCTCTTAGTAGATCATTTTTTTCTAACAACCTAAATGTCTTAACACCTTGCATCATCCCCAAAATGAAAAAACAAGACCAAGAAAAGATAAAGGAAATTTTTTTGGGTCAACATGGAGGAGACCTAAATATCTTGACACCTTGCATCATCCCCAAAAGGAAAATAAAAGACCAAGAAAAGATAAGAGGAAAGGATTTTGGGTCAACATGGAAGAGACCTAAATGTCTCAATGCCTTGTATCATCTGCAAAAGGAAAACACAAGAAAAATAAAAGATAAAAGGAAATTATTTTGCTTCAACATGGAAGAGACCTAAATTTCTTGATTTCATGTGTCATCCCCAAAAGGAAAACACAAGACCAAGAAAAGATAAAGGTTTACAACATAGAGAAGATTGTAGATACAAATAGAGGAATGTCATAGAGAGAGAGAGAGAGAGATCACATATAAAAACATGGGAGATCACATTACACACATGCAATCACACACAAAACATGAAAAATAAAACAATGCAGAGAACTAGTAAGGCACATGTGATTTAACCTATATAGGTTGTTTGCATCCCAATCTTTTTAATCATATATGGAAGGCAAATAAATAGACAAAGGGATAATAGAAAATGTGCTACTACGAAAAATCTACCTAATTCTTTCCCCCACTATGTGCACGACAAGAATGAGTCGAGATAGGTGATGGGAAAGAGCTCCTTGCATTTTGAATTGATTTGTAATAAATGTAAAGGATGTAATAGTGAGAATGTTGGGATCCTAAAACTATTACATGGCAAGGAGAAAAAGGACATGCTTTAAGGAATTATTTCTATGATATTAAACTTTTTAAATATTTTTTGTAAAGGATGGCATTCATCAATACTATGTCTAAAAATTGTATGATATTTGAAATGTGATGTATCTATATTCTTAGGATTTGGATGTTGATTTTATCTTATAGGTGGTAATATAATAAGTGAACCATATATTTTAGGGGTGTTAAATGTTGTCTCCTTTGCTCAATTAGGGTTTTTAACCTAATGGAAAGAGATAGATCCCACACCAAAATCTAGGTGGTTCAATAAATCTAATGTATGTATGATGAAATTATGTATAAATGCAATGATGTAAATGTAGAAAAATGATAAAATTGATTGATTATTAATACAGAACTAATGAAATGCATGTTGTTTGAAAGCACATTGTGATATGCAAAAAACACCTAGAAATGAATGGAAATTGTAACATAAATGGATGAAACTGAAAGCGTGCACCTAAGATCTTGATGGATACTAGAAATCACATCTAAAATGCTATTGATCCCAATTTTTAGGCCTAGTGGGACTCATTTTCCATTTTGGGAAAATTGGTCCTAAATTTGTGAAATTGTTATGGATCTCGTTTCAGACAAATGGGTATCCAAAAATATAAAAACCAAAATAAGGCCTAGAAGTAAGACTCATTCATCACCCATGTAAAATGAGTCCACTTTTTAATTTCTAAATATTCAAAGGTGGAAAAATGAGCCTTCGGATTGCACTTTTTGCTTCTCTAGTTGTCCAATTCTAAAACTATCAAATTCTAGCCTAAAGGTGACTTTTTGTGAGTATTTTGACTTATCCAATACAGAGATGACTTGAATAAATTTTCAATGCAATCTGCAATGATTTCTAAGCCTCCAAGATGTCTAAATCTATAAACACACAAGACAAGAAAGATAAATGTTTGATGTTAAGGCATGGGGGTTGTCCTTGGTCAAACTCCTTTTAGGTAACTAAAACAAAATGATGAAAGAATGTAATGAAGCATGCAATAATGGAGTTATTACCTTTCCATGATGTTTGACCTTGAATTTTTGCAACAATGGAGGAAGATTCTACCCTTGAATTTCTTTGAAAGCTTTCTTGATGACTTGCAATGATGAAACCTTAACTTTCTTGACTTAATAAAGAAGATAGATGATGAAGGAATGATAAGAGATGTGAGTATGAGTTAAGAGATTAATGGGGGTTAAATGGATAGAAAAACGCTTATTTATACAAAATTATGCAAGTATTACCCAATAATACATCATCACAATTTGACATAAGGTCTTTTTGAATAAAAATATGAAAGAAAATTTGAATTATTTTGAACTTCGAGCCAAGAGGGACTCATTTGTCACACATGGCGAATGGATTCCACTCTAGGCTTTTATGTGGGTGTTGGGAATTAAGTTTTATTTAATGTTATTTGTCAGTTTTACATTCAAAAATACAATTGATTAAGTCATATGAGTGCATAAAGGGGTCATATAAAGCATAAGGTGTAAATAGTGATAAGAAGCCTAGAAAAGCATGAAATCTTGTTACAAGACTTTGTGACACTTTGAAATAGGACTTGATAAGGGATAAAAATGTGATTTTTGGGTGAATTATAATAAGAAGAGTATAGAAAAGTGTAGAAATGTGTTACAACACTTCACGAAACCTTCACAATATATCAATAAATGCATTTTATAATTGTCCAAGATGTAGTGTGGATGTGTAAAACACTTCACAACACTGAATCAAGGCTCCTTAACTTCAATTTATCATCAATTATTCCCAAAATCATCCAAGTCATATTTTTTTCTATGGTATAATAAGTCCTTGACTTAAAAGTATATTTAAATTTCTTTCAATTGTATATGATTGACAAGGGAGTTATAGTTTATTTAGTTTGTAAGGCCTTATTTGCTTGCTAGATTCACCAATTTCTCATGTTAAATATTATGGAGGAGGACCTAAGATGATACTATCATCCTTATCATCATTATGAGGCATTGGTTGCTCATTATGAAGGACACTTATGTTAGGAGGATTATCTTGGAAAGTGCACCAATATGTGACACAATTTTGATGCCAAATTGGAAAAATTTGCAAAAAAAAGTCCAAATTGACCATTTTACGCATGCAAAATTTAGTGAGCACCAAATTTGGTGAAAACAAAATGAATTCAAGTCATTTGGTATGTGCCAAATGTAAAAAGTAATTTAAAATCCCAAAAACATATTTTTGCGGCCCTCATTTCCGACACAGACCCCACAACCCGGCTGGAGTTTTTCTTCTCTGCAGCTCCTCGTCAAATCCTCTTCCCACGTTTTTTTTTTTTTTTTCTACACTCTTAGGTTGTAATTATTATTCTCATGGATTCTGCTAGCACATCAAAGTTGAAGATTGTGGTGGTAGCATGTTTTCCCTATTCTCTTTTATTTTGGATTTGAGTTTAGGTGCTAGTTGAGCCGGGTTTTATGGTAAAGAACACAGTCTGCAAATTCTCAGAATGAATCCTCCCACCTCAGCACGGTGAGATTCACGGCCAACCCCATCATGAGAAAGGCCTCCCTATACAAGGCAGGCTAGGCCTCCTCAAAAATGAGACAAGCGTCATTCTCAGGGAACACATGAAAATATCCATAAAATCAAATTGAGAGAAACAATAAGAGGGGCATTGAATGATTGTTTGAATGTAAGCCTAGCATCACACCCAGGAGCCCACCCTTATAGGAGGGGTTGGCGGAATCATTAGGAATACGTTGCTTATCTCACATGCCATGGAAATGAGGATTTTTGTGTCCAGGCCAAGGAGATAAAATGACACAATTTTATGCTAGTGGTTTGTCATATGTAGATGTTCAAAAAAAATAATTAGCAAAGAAGACTTGTGTGCCCTATTTACAAACTTGAGAACCAATGCACCTTTGTCTCATGCATGTAGGAGGTTCCCCATTAATTGGTGCCACCATGAATTAACTAAAAATAAAATTTGGGAGTGGTGGTGGATGGTATTTGACCAACCTCCATGCAATAACCATGAGGTACAACAATATTTTTTGAGGAAACTCTATTATGAGTGTGTCCTCAATAAAATGTCAAATTATTTTGACATCTGAGACTTTCACGATAGAGGTGGGGGATCAACACATGATAGACCTTTTGGATGATGTAATCCATAGTTGGCACTGAGACCCTTGGCCAAACCCATGGTTGAGCATGTCATCATTCCTTCCATTGTTAAGGATAGTGTAGAGGTCCACATGCTGGAGTCTATTAGCTTAGTCACCTAGACCATAATAGAGTGTGTGAGGCCTCTACTAGAGCCTAATGTGTAGGAGATGTGTAGGCCTCGAGCTCCACCCCACAATTGTTGTGCTTGCGATGTTGTTTGCATGTACAATTATCAGAGTGCTCTAGATGTAGCTACACAACCTACATCAGTTGTAGATGTGATGTCTATGATAGATGAATTGATGAATAATACATACAACATTGATACTTAGGTATAATTCAACAAGTTCATTTAATTTTGTTTATTAAATTATATTTTAAAATTTAAGAATAAATAAATTTGTAGAATTTTGATATATGGTGAAATTTCAAGGTCAGAGTGTTCATGAGACATGCTCAATTCCTACAAATCATTTTTCATTCTTGACATTGAGTCCATAGGTATGTAACTATTATTAAAGATATTATTATTGCATTTGAAGAATTGAATGTTATATTTGAATGTTTGTCTCATAACATGCTTTGGATGTCAAATAGTTTCCTAGAGGACCTTTGACCTCCACACCTCATAATTCATTTCCTCAAACAACTTACACTCAAGTAGCCTTTATTAATTAATATTGTTGTAAAAAAATGTTAGCTATTTTTTGTAATTTGTGATATAAAAATCTAAAAAATTGATGAGAAACACAAACATTGCATGCGTATTCCTTGATCATGTCACATTATCTTTTCCTAATTCACTTTATGTTCTTTTATTCCTTCCTAATCCCATTCCATTAAAATTTAATAGTTTACCCTATTTTCCATGATCCCCTCCTAGCCCATCCCATTAATATCTTCTAGTCCATCCTATGTGTCATTATTCCTTTCTAATCCCATCTTATTTTACCCATTATTATTTCACCCTAGATGTTCCATGATCCACTATGTTCCTTTATCCATTCTATGTTGTACCATATTTACCAATGTTTAATTCTAGATAAGTCTTCTCCATTATTACTACACATAGGTCAAGTTCGCACTTCATTTATTGTATTCAAACCCTAAACACCTCCTATTTCACCCTATGTTCCATTATTCCCTACTAATCACATCCCATTAACCTCTAATTTTCCACCCTATATTTTGTTATCCTATCCTAGTCCATCCCATCAAACTATACTAGTCCATCCTATGTTCCATTAACCCCTTCCATTCCCATCCCATTACCCTCTCTTATTTCACCTTATGTTCCATTATTAGCTCTTGGTCTTGTCCCACTATCTTTCCCTAATTCACCCTATGTTCTTTTATTCCCTCCTAATCCCATCCCATTGACCTATAATAGTTCACACTATATTTTGGTATCTGATCCTAGACCATTCCATTAATCTATTCTAGTCCATCCCATTGTACCCTCTATTATTTCACCATATGTTCCATTATCCCTTGTTGGTCGTCTCTTTATCCCTTCTATAGTATGGCACCTCCATCCAAATTTTATCCTATACATTGTCAAAAGAAATCTTTCCTTCCACTCATTATTGACAAAAGTTGTCTTCTCCATTACTATTGCAAGCCTCAACAACCAACTTCATACACTATAGTAAAATACTAGACATGTCCTAATTCATCATATATTCCATTATCCCTTTGAAAGATGCTAGTAACATTGTAATCCTCACTTCATTCATGTGAAATTCATTGTGGCATTATCACTATGTTGACATCATGCCATCATTAACATTAGTTCATTAGCACATGAAAAATGAATCTTAATGAGCATTGAACTTTGGCATTTTCAAGAGTTTGGATTTTCCCATTGAACTTAGTACTTTCACCATTCTAAGATCTATAAGCACTATACTGTAGTCTCAACTGAGGCCAACCATTTACTCTTTCAGTTATGATAGTAATGTTGGTTGATAGATTTATCACCTAACTCTATATTCTTATTCCCGCTAAGGTGACAAATGTAACCACAGTTGAATTGGTAATCATGTAACTCTTAGAGCAATTCTCTACTTATTTTAAAAGGTGGAAGATACCTTTGTTTGATATTCAAAGAATAATTTTTAACTATTGTTGCTTTTAACCAGAAAGAAAATAAATGAAGGAGCTTTTAACCATAAATTTTTAAAGATATTTCTCAACTTCATACATCAAATTGAAAATACTTCACGACTAGAATGAAATCAAATATCACCACAAAATATTTATTCATAAATAAATGATACTACAATGATGCAACAACTTAAAATATTTATTATTACAATCATAGATTAAAAACTCGAAGAACATTCAACCTAAGTAGAATAGATTCATACACCATAATTCAAAGATTATGAATGTACAAATTCCATCATTTCCTTCTATATGAAAATAATAGAAAGCAAATATTTTGATAATAGATTTTTGGCTCTAATGAGAAAATCAAAGTTTTCGCAAAAGATCCTAAGCACCTCAATTGAATCCATATTTAAAGTATAAACAGATTGTCTTAGCAATGGTTTCATGAAAGTAACCACACCAAAAATTTAAAAGAGTTTTAAACTTAAAAGAGCCAAAATAAAGAAAGTATCATGGAATACTAAAAAATTAATCATGCATCATCTCTTGCCATTTTAGCCTCTTCATCTTCTAGACCTTCGACCACTTCCTGTTGCAACCGTTTCTCTTGCACCTTCACCCTAGTTTTGTAATCCCTATATTTGGAAATAATTGCAAGAAACTCTTTGCTCCCTAGAGTTGTGGTAATTTGTAGCCCAGTTCTTACTTTGGTTAGAGCTGCTTTAGACTCATTCAATGTGTCAAACCTCCTACTTGCTTTAGTTTTAAAAGAAGTGAGATAAATTTTT